>JAGVSQ010007497.1:0-15273 GCA_022683975.1 Rhyacophila evoluta
GATTTTTAATATTTTAATTTTAAGTTATGAAATAATAAGATAAACAGGTTTTTTTAACCAATTTAATTTGATTCATGAATCGATTTGCTACATGCTATTGATGAATTCTTGATTTAATCAAATTTTTTTGCTAGTAATTTTTATTCAATATTTGGTATGATGGCATTGATATTTGCCTCTGTCCAATTTTGGACATTCGAATATTTGAATCTGATTCTGAATAATAGATTCGTTTCATAAGAGGTGACTAGTGTGGCTGCAATGTAGAGACTTATCTCGATTAATTAATTAATTAAGATTAATTTTCATGAGATTTAGATGTCAGCCAATTGTTCAATGCACGGGGCATCCAGTCTTTCGTCATCTTTGATTAAGAAAAAAGTCTATGCAGTTATGGAATTTGAACCTGTAACCTTTGGCATTGGAAGATGCTTACTTACTAATTTACCACCCTTTTGTGAACTATACAGTATTAATCTGTTGATGTCGGAGTATACTAATGCAACAATAAGGAACACACGCCACTCTTGAATTCTTTGTACTTACATTTATCTAAAAAATGATTTAAATTAGGATGTTGGGCAATCAGCATAATATCGGTGTCACATCTTGAAATAGCTAAGAAAGTATTTCAATACTTATATCAGTTTATGTTAAATCACTATTTCCCATATTCTCATATCAGGAATAGACAATAAGTACTAATAAAAAAAATTATGGTCAGATCATGAAAATTGCAAGATTCTATGTTGTATTTTGCATCAATACAAATTTTATTCAAATATTTACTTTTGTGCTTTAAGAAAAACTATAAAATAAATAATAAAAATTATGTCCTGTTTTTATTTCTTCATTACCTTCCTCATGTTGTCTATACATTTTTTAGCTTTTATATGTATATTATACCTTACGTAGTGAGATTTAAGTCTATGTAAATCAAATGCGGTGGTAATAACACAAAGTAAATTCCTATCAAAATATTCATTTTAAGGAATTAAGATACCTTGCAAAACAGCGAAGGTACTGCTTAATAAAGTACAGAGTTCATTTAAATGTAAAATTTATTTTGATTTTTACACTTTTGAAATCACATTGATTATTATGCAACATTCATCTTTATTATAATTAAAATATTCACATTATTATGTATAATATATATATATTGTAATATATCATTGTGATACAAATAAACAAATGATTTAGTGTTTTAATGGTGAGGGGAACAACAGATTGTTTTGAATGACAGTTCTCCTTTTAATCCATACAACACCAATTGGTCAAGTTAATTTGGAAATATTACCACAAATGCCACATCACAGTTTAAAAATGCCAAAAATGGGAATAGTTGTTCAATACCTAATTTATGATTACACTTTGTTTTATTCATTATATTTTGGAAGATTTGTACACAAAAATAGATATTTATGATGAACATTTGGATTAAATATGTTTGTTTCCATTATATTGCTTTTAATAAAAAGCAAATAGCCATAAATTATTTAATATCTCTCTACACTGGGAATGTACAAAACAATGAATGGATATCGAATCAGAGTGTATTGATACATTGAACTGTCTAGGAAAGTTAAGCATGAATAATTGAGTAGAATTCATTGAGCCACTTAATTGAAATGTTTGTGACGAACAAGATAATTGAGATTGTCCACTTGGTTCAAGATAGTTTTATATATTTTTTTCGATTGAAATCTGTCCAAAAATTATAATATAGAACCCAGATAAAATAGACCAAAACATTTCGGGGATATGGTTATTGATTTATCCCTATATGTCTATTATTTAAAAATCCAAGTGGAACTGTTTTTAATGACCTTTTATAGAATGTCTTATAAAACATATAAGTATTTATTTGATGCAATAGTGAAGAACAAATAAACAAAAATTGTATAAATTTTATTTTTGTGGATTCATGGTCATTTTTTAAAAATAGAGAACACATTCTACACACTTTTAAAATTTTTTAAGATGAAGATGGAAAAAATGGTATTGTTTTGACCAATGTCTCATGAATTTCTATATTTTAGCAGATATGTTGGTAGTAAAATTATCAATAAAATTAGTATTTTCTAGAATAATACTATGTACATTGATTTTTGAAAGCAAATCGGATTTCATTGACCACAATAAGTTACATATTCCACATGGTAAAGAATAAATGAATAATGTTGCTATATATACAGAACAGTCTAGTATGCAGTGATTATAATACAGCATGAGTTTGCAGGTAATTAAGAATCATACAAACGGAAGTGGGAGGTTTTTGGCAGTATGCATATCTTACGAAGACGGAATTTTGGGCAGACGGGTATTCATTATTGTCATCGAGAATTATCGAAAACAGCGCGGCTGGTAATATTTCCTCCATTTCTCATACACTTTACAGGTAATTAAAATATCTAAGGTACACTATGATACAGAGTGTGATATAAAAACATTTATTCATTCAATTATATACACATTTTTTACATTCAGCACTCATAGAACTTCGGTCTCGCAAAACGAACATAAAAAATAATTTAGTCTGAATGAACATGAAAACCTTAAACAGTCAATAAATATAGGAAGAAGTCTTTCATTATAAATCTCATAATTTAAAAATATTTTCTATGTAAGATTTTTAAAATGTAATTAAAAAGAATCTCCGATTTTCACATCTACCGTTTTGAAGTTTCCGCTGAGCTTAAAACTATTTAGAAGTTATTTTGGTAAAACTGTTCAAAAGCATTGCACATATTCACAATGAAAAATAACATGGCACCATTTCATAAGCAGCTTATTCAAATGATTAATTATAGTTATAAAAAGACATAACTCAATAATTTTACTGGCTTATTCATTTACACAGCAGCAGTTAAGTTATCCAAGGAAAAAGGAAGAAAAATAAACAATATAAGACAGGGTACAAAATGAAATAACAAAGATGGTGTATTGTTCAAATTTCATAAAACAGACTCGAGAATGATGCTGCGAACTGCTTTTTTTACTCTTATTCAATTATAAAATATTATCTTGCAGATTGACTACTACTACTTTCAGATTATAACTATTCTTATTTTCTATAAAATTTAACACCATTTTGCTGTCTCAAATACAGAATACAATTCAATATATTAAGGAAATGCAAGAACATTTCCAAATATAATACTCATTCCCTTTTTTTAAATTGTTGAAATCTTGAAGTTGAGAAAAAAATAATCCAACCTCACTATTACATTCTTCTTGCATACTTTAATACGTAACAAATTAAATATGTCTATTTCTCACCATTATGATAAGTTAGGTTAGGTTTATATAGTTCCAATATTATTAGAAAGGGAATATTGTTATCAGTATTAAGTTTGCCAGATATCTGCTTCGAAATGACTGCCATATTTGTTTTCATTTCCGAAATCATTGTGTGCTTTTCAAACGTGTTACAATTATTTCAATAATACAGTCGGGCGCACCTTTACTCTTCATCTAAAATATATTATGTAAGTAATTAAAATACTTGTTTTATATGACTTCCTCATTATGTATTAACTTTTATTATATAATATTTTGGTATGCGATAATATACTTTTAGGAAATATATCTGGTTTCGAATGATATCTTGTCAATAGCATGTAATAAGGTTTCATTAATTAATAAGTAGACTTTCTCGTTTCGGTGGAGATTGAATAATATGAATCTTAAAAATAAAATGGCAGAATCAGTTAAAACTGTCAGTTGTCAGCCCCCATTATAAATTAAAACATTTTTAAACTGCTCCACGAGTCACGTGTCCGTATATACGAGTATATTTACTGTATCATGTTTCACCAAACGCACCACATTTTTGTTTATTTGTCACTTTATATCACTGCAGTTTATCATTGAACAGTTCTTCAAAAAGACTTTTTCTTAAATTCACGTAATATTAATTATTAAAAATAACATGTCATTAATAATTATTAAAAACTGACACTGTCAAATGAACAATTAAAATTAAGAAGTATAAAACAGTAAGATTATCGAATTACTTTTAATTAAGAAACAAAGATTTTAGGATTATTAAAAAAAAAAAATACAGTCAACAAATTTCTAAAAGTATTCATAATTTCTATGTGTTTTATGGTAAAATCACAGAATGAGAAATTTATCAAGAAGAATAAAATTAATTCCTGTATTAATTATTGTAAAAAAATATTTTAATTTATTTTTCAAGTGGACAAATGCAGTTCAAGGATGAACTTAAAATCACTTAAAATAATACTTATTTAAAAAAAAAATTCTCAGGCGAGGAATAATGCCGCAAGAAACTAAAATGAAACCTAAATATTATATTAGAAGATTACTGCAACAAAGAAAAATTGAGCCAAACGCTTATATTTTAGTAGGCTTTTAAAAGTAATGGAAGTTTTCTTTAAAACAAGTAAAAGTAAAGGCTAAAAATAATTTCACTTCTGATTTTCTTTGTTGACCCACCACTAGATCGAAAAAATATTTTTCAAAACTAATTACTGCAAAATGACTTAGGCTACGGTGGTCGCAATGTTTTATTGAAGTGACAGTAAAACATCAACTGAAGAAAGTATTTTATATTTCATTATTTAAATATTGAGAATCTCACAAGTTGCAAGCTTCACTGATAACATGGCATACAAATAATTTTCTTTAAAAGATATACATAAAAAAATTAACAAAAGTGATCAATAAGTAAGTAAGAGTAAAGGAAGCATTCAAGAAAGAAAAGGAAGAGGGTCTACCGAGACAGTTTGACAGATAGACGCTTAAGATATAAATAATAAATAAGTAAATTGATTTGAAATGAACATAATTGATTGGTCTCAGTGATGAGATGAGAGAGGCAGTATTAACGTGAATCTGAACGCGAGACGATATTTTCTGAGTTTTGTCCACTGGTCGTGGGGTTCGATTCTTCACCTGGCAATTCTTTTAAAACAACTTTGGCAGTATTGTTACAATCGTAAGATTTTTTGACACTAAGAGAATCGGGCGATTGCAGAGTGATGTTGGTCTGTGACGCTACCGTCTTCACAACTGGAGGTCTTGCTCCGCCTGCCATAACCTCTTCCCCTTCTGATCCACCAGCCGTTTCATCAGATCTACTTTCTACTACTGGTTGTTTCTTTCGGCAATTAATATCTTCAAAGGTATAGTCAGGAGGCGCAGAGACAAAACGTTTGCTATCGTCAGAATCAGGCTGACGGCGAGAATCATTTCTGGGTTGATTCTCCTCTCTGCGGAGTCTGCTATCAGGTTTTCCTTCAGAAGGAGCGGGGCGCGGCTCAGTGAGGTCTTCGTTTCTTAAGTGGTACACCATTCCATCAGCTCGGTACATCATGGTGGGCTGAAGAACCCCAGAAGTGCCAACAGGTCTCATTGGCTGATAGCCGACAATAATCCTAGGAAATTGCCAGTGCACAAAATCATCATCCATTCGGTACAGCATTTCTTCACGGACAGGGGGTGTGTCTGAGGAAGACTCTCCACGCCGGTAGGGATCTGGATCGTGAGGTCTGCGGTGGGAGACGGCAGCTTCCTTCGAAGCGTTCATTCTCATATAAGCGTCGTAGTTGTGGCGGTTTTCTCGGGAATAGAAGCCTTCAGTAGTATATTCCTCTGGGCGGAGGCGCCCGTCGCGTCCGTCAGAGGGAGGATAGCATACAGAAGGGGGAGTCTGCGGTACGACCGTTGGCGGATAGTCAGCCGACGGGTCGTGCTGCGGACAGAACTGTCAGACTTTGTTTGGCCGAAGCTCGTATGAGTTGGATGGACCAGAGTAAGCGCGTGCATAAGGTTCTCCTCGGTCTCCGGGAGCTCCTCCTTGGCCCCTGCCGCCACCTTGCAAAGGCGCTGAAGCTGTTAATATTAAATAGATATTAGAATTCTGTATTCCTAAAACTTTTACTCCAATCATTCAAACAATATCGAAAATAGTATTAATATCAAATTACACATAGGAATGGTTTCTTTAATTTACATGTATTTTTTGGACACTGTAATGTATTGTATGTCTACCGGCAGTTTAATATCCAAAAATATTCAGTTTAAATTATTATCATGAAAAATGGCCTGTTGAGTTACAAATAAACAATGGTGTTTTGATATATTTCTGGACAAATTAAAGGAATACCTTTAGGTTGCTGATAGTGTCCTCTACCCTCCTGGTATCCTCGATGAGGGTTCTGGCTTCTTCGTCCTCCACCATCTCTTACCCCTTCCACATTGGTCCGGGATGTCTGTTGTAAAGCATGACGTTCTGAAGGTCGAGCTTCTCGAGATTGGGAAGCATTTCCTCTGCCTGATGCACCTACAAGTTAAATGATAAATTAGCCCATTGACAAAGATATTTTTAAGCAGAACGGTTGGGAAACGAGTGTAAATAACATGAATTAATTTAAGTGTAGGTTCACAAACAAATGTTTAAATTTTTCACATTGTATCAAATGCAAAACAACATCATTGTCAAGTGAAGTTTTCAATCATTTTTTTTTTTGTTCTATATTCTGGACTGCCTTGTCTACAGTCTACACAATTTTGATATACTATTTTGAATTAAAATGCCCTTTGAATTTTGCAAATTTTATTGTTATTTTTAACTATTAGGGGCGGCTATATCAAATAAAATCCGATCCCTAATTTATGGTAATATTTTGGTTTGGCTTAACTAAATCTAGTTATGATAATTCAAGCCTGCAATTCAAAGCGGTACAATATTTAATGGAAGAATTATGTCATGTTATTACTGTTAAATGTTTAATATACTGGTAATTAAGAATCATTTAAAACAAAATCATTTTTATGAACAATGCGGGTCTGATACGGTAAATAAAATATCAATAAATATGATATTTTTAATACACATTGATATTATACAGGTTAAGCTTCATATTTTTTTTTCAAATAATTCCTTGTAGATAATATGCTAATAAATTGAGATAGAGAAATGAAATACCTCCACTCCCAGATGATGCCGGATGACTACTGGAATGTCCTGAGTTAGCATGATGACCTCGGCGCATTCTGCGAAGCGTGTTCATCGGTCTACGGAGTGTCTCTGACAATCGCCTATAGTTAAAATATATTGTATGAATGACAATAAGTTAAACAAAGGATTTCAATCCAAGCCAACTATCTACCTACTAATCCAATGCCGAATCTACTTACATGTTTCTTGGCAAAAATAGAAATAACAAATATGTGTGTGTCATACTGCATGTAAGTGAAAGAAAGAGACATACTGGCAGTATTCTACATAATTTAGGTGTAATAGAAAGCTATTTGAAAAGTGGTTGAATGATTTGGTCTATTGGAATAATTTATGTTTGTACATTTTCATAGAAAAGGTACTATATATTTATGGTATACATGGGTATGTTTTATAATAAATATATATATAAATATTTTGAAAATAAATATTTGAAGGGCCTAGTACCATACTCATATTAAGAGTTATGATACTAAACCCCTTATTTATTTCACTCAGACCCTGTTTGGCAATTGATAAATATTTTATATAATAGGTGTTTTGAACAAATAAGTATCGATCAGAAAATGGATATTATTGATAAAATTCATACCGATTATTTACTACATCGATTAATTTTATTGTAAAAATAAAATTGTCTTTCCATTAAGAATTAAGGCCAACTTAATAAAAATGAGTTTTATAACACATTTTTTATTACATATTTATGACTCACTTAATAATATATGTACTACTCTATGATAATAGTATAATAAATAGGTGACAATAATTCCTTTGTAGATGAGAAAATGCTTACCTGGCAGGTGGTTGCTTGGGATTAGAGCTGGGAGTATGCACAGCACAGCACTTGATGAAAAGGCCCATACAGATGACAAACGCCACACCCAGTAGCAACACAGCCCACCAGTACTCGGTAACCCACTGAGCCACTGACAGCAGTGTCTTGCGGTTCAGCAAGAGATTCTTTAGGCGCACTAGTGGGCCTTCAGCATCCACTGCTCGACACTTCAGGAAAACATCACAATACCCCTGTAAAAAGAACAAAATTCATTCAACCATGCTCCAAAAATTGTTTGAAACCATTTATTTATTGTTCTGAGCATTTTTTCTTTGTTTTTCAGTTGGTAGATATTTTGATTGAATTTTATCAATATTAGAATAATGAGTTTACTCCTAAAGTATACTGAACATTTTTGAGATGATTATTTTTTAAGCAAAAAATTAATATTTAGAAATAAATTTCTGCAGCCAAAAAATGTCTATTAACAGTTCTAAAAAACTGTCTTTCAATTTTTTAAATAGTTGAGATTATTTATGGGTATAGCACAAGAAATGTGTAAAAAGATTTCAAAGACAATGAGCAAATAAATAATATGTACAATAAATCTGAGCACAAGTTATTTATCTGAAACAGCTAGATTATTTTTTATTTGGTAAATAATAACTATATTGATGGCATGTGTTAAATAATTTTATCACACCTGAAAATTGTCACATGGTGATCCAGGCCGCAAACTGATTCCTCCTAATGGTAGACCCACTCTATCTGCAAACTCACTAGTGCTCCTGCAAGAGGAGGTGTCGGTGCCATTCTGGCAAGCAAGCTCACACAGTTTCCGCTTGTCAATGTTTGGGATTATGCTGGACGTGAGGAAGCACTCTGTGAGATTCCATTCTAGGCAGATAGAGCCGGAACACTCACCATTGATGCACAACTGGGTGCCTGTCAAGCAAAATTTATCAACTTTTAAATGACCTTTTCATTTCTTAATAACTCGTAAAGGAGACTTTTGATTACAAGAGAATGGAAGTGAAAACTATATACTGTTCACTGTATCATGTAATGATGGCTTTGTATGCAAATAATAAGATATTTCATACTATGTGATATAGTAGGCAGTATGAAAGATTATTGAATTAGGACATGGTTCATAAGACTTAAATATGATTAGTCGAATAAATTTCATGACACCATAATTTAAGAGATTCATTTGTAAGACGTAAATAGTTTCACACTTTTCACAACTAGCCGATTTCTTTTTTTTTTTTGAGAAAGTAACAAAGGAATCAATATTAATGCGCTACTACTAAATGAAATCTGTGTAGTTGATGAAATTCATATACAATTATTTGTATTTACGATAGTCCAAATGAACAAAATATAGGACTTTACTAACAACTAATTTTGTTAGTGAAAAATTTGACTTATACATGTATCAGGGAATCAGTGGTGGTAAAAGATGACATAAATATAAATTTACATACCATTATTACATCTAGTTTTGTTAGCCATGGGCCGGGGATTGGGACATTCAGGACTACGACCATCACACATGGAAGACCAGGCGCAATCACTTTCCGAGCGACACGTTTCACGGGCCGAAGCTGATACAAAGCGACACGTCTCCGACAAACAGCAGGGACCTTGTGATGGGCTGTAATAAATATAAGTATTGTGTTTTATTTGTATTTGGTCATCTGAAATTAATTTTAGGTGGAAAACGTCCATAGTGTACTGTTGAAAACTATTTCAGTTGAAAATAACTTATTAGATTAAATTTATGGAAGCAGTATAATAATGTGGTGTGGATTTGTTTACTGAGTTAGCAGTTACTAGTTGAATGATCATATTAGTCTAAATTCTAACAAATTTTGCACCTAAAATATTGTATTTGATAATCTTGATTTATAAAAAAAAAAATGATGACACGCTGCAGAAAACTGATTTGAAATGCTTGTAAGAGCTAAAAAAAAATTTAAGTTAGCCACGACTAAAAAATCTACAATTCTACAGAAAAAGAATGAATATTTTGTTTTATTTGCTGATCAATATATTTAATAAAAATATATGTATTTATTTGTTTTATACATGTTGTAACATCACAAATTATAAGTTTAATACATTAACAACACGATATATTGTATATATAATGACCACATGTAATCAAATTATAATCGTTATTTACTCCGAACAATCTTATGATAAAAGAGTATAAAAAACAGTAGACTACTAACCTGCATTGTGTGTTGTATCGTCTATGGCAGCCTTTGGCTGATTCATTCTTTAATCGATCTAAATCACTAATAATTCTTGGATAGCAGCACTTGTCTGTGCATTCTTCATCATCGTAACCTGTAGTCAAAAAATTATGTTAGATTTAAGTAAAACTAACTGTATATATAATTTGTTAGTATGACTATAGACATATTTAGAAAATTGGTGATGGAAAAAAACATGGTTTTTTAAATTTTATATTTCCTCCTAAAGTAGAGCATATGGATCTACAGAGTGTGAAGATATCCACTCCGAAAGTGGAGTATATGGGTCTTCGCAATGTGAAGACGTCTTGACAGATTATTTTACACAAGAGTTGTTTGTCAGACAATTGCTCAGTCCAATGGGCATAGAACCCTGGATTTTTAGATTTTTTAAATCTGACAGATGGGGTATCGAACCCGCATTCCCTGGATTGCTAGGCGTGCACGCTAACAACTACGCCGGAGGGAATTATCTAGTATCTCAATAATTTTATTCTTTGATACATAATGTTTTAAATCTAGTTGATCTGATGTACATCAGATAAAATCCAAGAAGGATTCAGGCTTCCTAGTCTCGAATGATATAAGATGTTTGGGGAAGGATTATTTTTTTACTAACCACAGTCACACTCCTCTCCTGCCTCCACAATCTTGTTACCGCAGAAAGCGCCTGCGCTTGCCGTGAAACAGTTTCTTTTTTTGTTGTCCACCATGGCATCCAATACATTGGATATGTTGCCGACAGAGCATGCAGAGAACTTACTGTTGTTTGGTCTGTCGCCGCTTGTGGCTGAAGCGAACATTATATAGTTCCCATTCAAACCACCTGGCCGGCATTCATTAGGGTAGTCATGCTGAAATAATGGATAAAGATATTAACCGGTATTACAGATTATTCAACTTCATGACTGACTACTGACAAATATTCATATCTGAAAATCCAGTGCCAGTTGGAGTTTTTCTGTAAATCTATCAGAGGGCTCTTCCTCTCATCTACAAAGTCTGATGATGGGCCATAGATGTTTGAGTTCGAAAAATACTTGAAAAGCTAAAAATCTGTGCATATACCACCATTATTATTATATAATGAGTTCTAGCAATCTATTTTTACAAATCCTTTGTTGGCTTTTGTGTTTCTATAGGGTATAGGTTCATCAATATTACGTTTAGTAAATTTTTGACAATCGAATTTCAAACGTCAAAGATAATATTATATTATGAGCGCTTCATACTGAATCTTGATTACAGTTGCTTTATAAAGAATAATACATAATAACTTACCGGTGAGCCAAAATTATGACCGATTTCATGGGCAAGAGTAAGCTGGCTGACCTTTGGAGGCACTCTACTGTTGTAATTTACAAATGTAATGATTCCTGTGTTTAACGACCTTTTCGTGCTCTGATACATTCCTCCGATGGTTTCTGTGTAAGTTTTGTACTTCTCGCAAATGCCACCGGATGCTCCACTGGCTGATGCGACCCATGCAAGTCCTGGAATAAAAGCAACATCACATTGTATTTTATCTAATATAAAAATAAGTTTATCTCTGTGATGGTATCGATAGATATTATTATAGTTAAGAGTGGAAACGAGGAATGTTCGTACGGTTTGATTTCAAGTAAGCAATATGATATTTTTTATTTCTTCTAAAAACAGGATAGCATTATTGTTTTGTAAAGCATATTTACCAAATCAAATATACTGTTCATTAGAGCTAGTAATGAGCCATTTAATTAAATCCACGATCAAAGTGTACCTGTAATAATATGTCATGTCAAATGATAAACCAGTCGATTTTAAATGTGTAACCCATTACACTTATCAGTCCCCGCCTCTACAGATGCTACTTCTATATTATATAGAGTAGATGAAACTTTTAAAAACAAAATTCATCACAATATATAGCGAGATAAGAAATTGGTTTCAAAATTGTCAACATGATGTATCAATACAAATTAGTTTGCTCACCTAATGTGCCACCGGTGAAATCCCTGAATGTGAACACATACGCAAGGCAAAAGTCTTCATGATTTCCCAGCGAGTGAAGGTTCAAGAAGTTAGACACATCGATGTTCTCCAGGCAAAACTGATTTAACTCACCGGCAAAATGGTGAGAGTTGCATGCAGAATCATCGTCAATCTAAAATTAAATTATAAGAAAAATTATTTGAATACACGAAATGGATCTTAATGACTAGCCAAATCAATGAAGTAGATTATTCATATCAAAATACAGTTTTTTAAAACAAAAAATTTCTTTAAATGAGACATAGTAACCTTGAATTTGACAATGTGCAACTTACAAAAAGAGTTGAAGTCATATAAATTATATTTGGCATATATATATTTTTATATCAGTTGATATCTGATAACTTATTTTGAAATCAACTATTCCTACATTATGTGCAAGAGATCTTAACTTCTTTAATTGATATTAGGATAGATAAACTCAATTGAATAAATTTCAACACTCGATGGCTGTTAATTGACATACCTTGATTCTTTGAACTTCAAACTTAATGTTACGATGTTCGATACGCCCATCAAACTTAGTGTCCCGGTAAATGTAGTTGACAGCGGTTACGTGATGGGCAATCAATGAGAGGATCTCCTCGCGAGTTTTCTCGTCGATTTCACTTTTCTTGGACGGATCTCGGTGCTGAAATTAGGAGTGGAATTATAACATAAATTTTGACCTGGCTTCATTGAAAGTTATAACATTATTGGACAAAAGAGAGTATCACAAGAAGTTTTACTGATACGATTTCGGTACAGATGATGGTGACATATCTTTTTGTTTACGATTGCCACTGATTTTACAATCACTAATGCACGGAAGAATTCTAATTTGTTTTTAGAATCAACTAAAAACCCAGGTTTAAACACAATTTCTTCACCTTCACCTAGAACTTCTTTCTAAATCTTTATATTTTTGAAAAAAAATTATGTCTTTTAGCAAGATAGCGCAGGTAAACTTTAGTGAGGTGTTGACGATGACATAACAACAAAAAAATAATAGCTCACATCAGGAAATCCCTCCCTGATGTGTCTCCAGATGAGAGGATCTGTTTGTATGTAGAGAGAGCAGGTGTTACGATTATCCTCTTTGGGCCTGGTGGCCCGCCGGTGCCGTACGTTTTCACTGTTAGAATGATGATGAATTTCATTTGCCTCCCGAGAATACTTGGAGAATTTGTGGAGCGGTGAATCGATTGGGGATTCAAAGTCAAACCTGGAAAATTTAAAAATTTCCAAATAATTTAAGATGGTTAAAATTGAAAAAGACTGAATACGTTATCACATACTCATAGATCAGTAATTTTTGTTTCTATTATTTTGAATATTAGTCTATTTAATTTCAAAATTCACGCCTAAAAATGATAATTTCTATAAAGTTGCACAGATCACTCTATGGGAAAAGAGCAAGAAAAATATCATTTTAAAGGAAATTAAAAATATTATTTTGTTATATCTGTGTGTTTGTGTTTATATTTCGAAAGAATATATGCTGGTGTTGCTCATAAAGATTTTTTATCAAAATTGTCCAGAGTTCACACATACAGTAAATTCATCAGACAGTAGTAATGTTGAACTAGAAGAGGCATTATTTTTTATTATTATTTTATGAATAGTATGCCAGTTAAATGAATAATTAATACTGTAGAAATATTAAAACAAAGGCGAAGAAACTGAAATGGCTTAGACTGAAAAAATAAATAAATAAAAAATTATGAATTATGAATATATTATAGATAGAGGTATAATTTTATCGTACAAGCTAGGCTTTCTGCCAGTGTAGTAATCATCCTTGATGGCGTTCACACTTGGCAGAGAAGAAGGCTTCGCTGCTGGATGTTCTTCTTCATCCACAGCGGAGTTCTGGATTTTCTCCATCCACTGCACTACATCATCTGTGATGCCGCATCCACCTACATGACCTAAAATAATAAGGAATGATGTTTTCAGCAATGTTATTTGAAATTGTTGATTGATTATACATGTGCCATCTCGTAATATTTATTTCAATAAATTGCTTTATACAATATAATAAATGTGTGCTAAATATTTTATGAACTATTCGTGTGTATCTTCAACAAGCCTATATTTTAAGACTTATTCTATTGGGTTTAACCTATTCAAGTATAATGAATATCATTAGGAAATATAACAATACTTAAACAATTATAAAATAACCTGTTATACACATGTTTACTAATAAGGCATTGGATATAGCAATGGACTATAGGGAAACATTAGCTGATCATTCAATAATGGAAGTTTCAATAGCTGTGCTCGATTGATCTCCAAAATTTCTTGATAGAACAATTTGTTGTCATACGTACATTTGTTAAATTGTTCAGCATTACCAAAAAAACCTTATAAAAAAGTAACTATTAAAACATTAAAGAAAATGAAATAAAATGTGTTTCATTTTCATTAATTTCGCAATACTTATTAAGGTTTCTAGATCATCTTGAATAATTTAACAAATATATGATACGTGTTATCATCTTATAGCTATGGATATTTTATATCTAAAAATATATTAGGTACTTGAGTTTTTTTTCAATTTAAAGCGGCCAGTTAAAATCTTCAAGTAACATCAATTTATGGTTGAACGTTTTATAGAGACACGTGTCTCTGCTGCCACGTCCTGGAAATATGCGATATAATTGGTAAGTGACACGGATTCAAAGACCGATAAGTGTCAAGAAATTTACAAGAACAAAGGAAAATACTTAAACTATGACGTATGAAGGAAGTATAGAAATATCAATTTATTATGTTTGTGTTGTGCATCAAATGAGTGGGTTGGGGAAGACATTAACGTCAAATTCTTAATAAATAATCAGTAAGTGGCCAAGGAACGTACGAGCATACCGGCACCGCAAAAGATTAATTCCCGTTGAAGTGTTTGAGATATATGGCACTAATTTATAGGTCCCACAAGTGTTGGGCGTTCATATTAAAGATAAATTAAAATTTATTTACTCCCAAACTGTTGACATGTTATTTTTTTTAAACACTCCAGACAAAATTTCGATATTAGAAATTCCTGTTTAAACTCTTTCGTTCAGGGGTTTGTAAATTAGTGTATTTAAAACACAGCTTTACTATATTCAGTATTAGTAAGTTAATACAATTATCAAGCCAAAGCGTTTTCATAGCGTGAAGTTATTCTGGAATTTAACCTCTTTACGGTCACGCTATAGAGCGACCACTCAGCAACACAGTGACGG
>JAGVSQ010007498.1:0-15269 GCA_022683975.1 Rhyacophila evoluta
TTCGAAACTTAAAATATGTTGAGAATCTGGGATCGGATATTCTCGATTTCTCAAGATACTACATATGTATTAGCATCATTGTCGATGTAGTATTAGAAAATTTCTAATTACCGAACGGAAGCAATGTCGTCGTCAATACTGCAGAAACACGCAACTTGATTTTTTGCAATCTCTTATATCATTAGCACATTTTTGCATTGATACATAATTTGTACACGTTTTATAAACATGTGTGTTGTTAAAAAAATATGCAAAAGATAAGAGAAATTGCAAAAAATATACTTTATAAAGTGACTTAAGCCAACAAATCGAGTTACGTGCTCCTGCAATATTGGCGACGACATGTAGTTTCAGGCAATACTTTTATAAATGGAGTTAGAAGATTATCTTAGTCGCCGTAAAACGAATGTCACGGGGTTCATGAAATTCAAATAACGCTGAGTTTAAAATCAATTTCCATGTAGCAAATATGAATTGGTAGTATTTATATAATATAATTATTAGTAAACTAATTGATATTAGAGAAAAAAATTCGGAATTCGTTCGGTGATATGATATTAAGTATACAAGCTCACCCACGCACCTACTTACATAACTATTAAATAGTAACAGATCATGGATGCATGTTTTAGAAAAAAAATAATCATATGGATTTTTAAATGTTATTAATTTATTAGTCATAATGATAAAAGCATCCAGTATATACACTCTTATATTTATAAGTACGTCCTTAATCTGTGTTGTTTTATAATACTATACATTCAAATATTATAGTTCTATACTAGACAATATTTATAAATATAGTTATCTCACCTTGAAACGGATATCCGGTGAAGTAGGGTGTCATATTGAGGGCCGAAACTGCCATGAAAACTTCGTGAAAAACTCAGTTAAAATCAGGAACGATTGCGCATGAGCAAAAATCAAGGCTTCCGTTTTCGCGGCAAAGATTTTCAACTACTTAGTTTTAAATGTCACTTGAAATGTTTTTGTACAATAATAAAAGTCACTTGTTATTTATCACGAGGATTTTAATTTAATCACATCTAGTTTAACACGCACCAAAGTCAAGACACTTGTAATATAATGTAGGTTTGAAAAGAAAATATGAAGATAATGTCTGTCAAAAAAATATTAAACAAATAGCCGTGGGCATATACTGCTAGCTATCTGAGAGCCCACACGTCACTAACTACCAGCTACTAACACACCCGACTTGGACCTCGTCTGAGACAAGCCGAAAGTGGTCAAGCCTCTCAACATCCTCTGTCCCTTTCTCCTTCAAGAATCATCTCAAGAAACACCTACATTCACTGCCCACTCATTTAAAACGGTCACACTTTTTATAAATAGCCTAACAGCGTTTGACGCCTTACAGAAACAATGCATCCAATCTGTCTGTCTTCTTCGCTCTGACGGTGGACTTGCCTAGTCGTTGCATGGGTTTGATGAGAGAAAAAATGTTTAAATTTAGTGATGTTTATACCTGATGTGGCGTGTTCGGAGTACCGCCCATGGTAAATTCAGTTCCGCAGCGGCCTCTTTGTGGGTACGGTGCGGCTGTACGATTGGCTGTTGATGCTTAGCTAGGAGGAGCCAATCTTTGGCAGCGTTTTGCTACACGCGGACCATGGATCGCGTGCCAAGCTCTCGTGAATGTTTGGTACTTAGATTTCATAAATTTCCAGAAGCCATAACACCCTGATTTACTAATACCTCGTAAGTTATGAAATATTTTGCATAATATGTGCCCCATTGTTAATTACATTTAGCACTCTGTCCAGTTTTCGGAATTTGCAGAGTTTAGTCTAAAGTAATTTCTTCCAATCTTCTGAATCTTTACGGTGAAGTCGATTTCAAACAATAATAAATATTATTTTCCAATATATTTCGTGATAAGCTTGCTTCACGTGTTAATAATTTAATTCTGATATGTCGGAACGTAATAACAATAATCGACGGTAGATTATTTAACCTTGATTCACCAGGTATTAAAGTACGTTTACATGTATTTACATATATTTCATTAAGTAACCGTATTGCTTTAAATTTCTAAATGTATTACGAGATGACTTCAGTTTATAAACATCTTTACAATCATTCTTTTAATATAAACCGATATAAAGATTTTTCTGATCGACTGTGGTTGAGTCAATTGGGATTTAAGCATGGTGTCAACCAACTTTTATGCTATAAACAAAAAATACTAGTAATGTTATATCTAAATCTGGAGCTGGATTTTTAAATGAATTTTATCAATCTAAAATTAGTAAATACAAAATATTCGCGTAAATTCCAACTCTATGAAATCAAACTAAAACCCTGCAATAGATATATAACTGTCGATAATTGCCCATTGTGGCGTGGCGTAGCTATATATATTCAGCGCCTTGGAGCAAGTAAAATCATACCGTCTTCCTATAGTTTCTTTTTTTAGCTCTTAGCTTACCTCAAAAATTTTACTTCCTTCTAAATATTATGATTTCTCGTTTTTTTAGCTCTCATGCCAATTAATGATTTTACTTGCGACCCCATGATTCGTGCGTCTGTAGCAACTACTCCAATTGCCCTTCAGTACTTACGCCACTGGCCATTGCTGTTATTTACATATTATAATATGATAGTAAAAAGCAACAAAAATATTCAAAATAACTTAAAGGAAAAAAATATTTCACTTTTAATCACACGCATATTATTATATATACTATGACACGTGTATTATCCATGTAATAGACTACGTCAATAAAATTGTAAATGTCACGTGCTTGATAAAATATCACACTATCCACAAGACACATGTTGTATGAAGAAAATAAAAATTCTATTATTTTTGGTTTTGTACAAACAGTGGCGTAGCTATCAAGGAGCAGTTGGAGCAGTTGCTCCAGGCGCACGAATCATAGGGGAGAAGTACAATTATTAGTTAGCGTGAGAGCTAAAAAAAGAGAAACTATTGGAGTTGCAACGAATTTAATTGCTCCAATTCGCCACTGGGTAGAAAATTATCTTGAATTAAAACCACTCTGTAAAATATTCTAGATTGAATAGGTAGCACAAATGCTATTTGAAAACGACTTCAGTATCAAAACTCATAACAACTTTTGATGCTCTTTATTGATACCAGAATGTAATATTGGAACTTGGTTTCATTATATGTACAACTTTGTGCGAACCCTGATTAAATATGTTTTTTTCTGTGCTTATTATTCTCTACTATCCGTGATTTTTAATCCTTTGAAAAGTCCGTAACGTTTTCATCGACTCGGATATCTTTGGGCTGGAAGGTGATTAACTATTCATTCGTACAATGTATATAAAGGAAACCAAACGCACCGCTCAGTCGGGTTCATCAACAGTATATCATTTCCTATTCAAGAGTGAAATATTCTTATATTAATACACATGCATATTTCATAGTCATTTATCAACTATTTATCATTCGATCAAAATGGTCTATAAAGTTATACGTTTGTATTCCATTCGATATATGGAGGTGTGAAATTAGTGGACAATCAGAGTAACTCCGTTTGTTTACATATTGTTTATTAATATGGAACTAAAATTTATCTCTCTGGTGGTTATATATTAAATTAATTAACAGGATTCTAGAGTTAGAGTTAGGTATTTTTATACTCCCCGGTTGCGCAGTTGGTAGCGTGCCCGCCTAGCAATCCGGGGAATGCGGGTTCGATTCCCCATATTAGAGTAATTGTCTGACAAACATTTCTCGTGAAAAATAATCTGTCAAGATATCTTCACATTGCGGACATCCATATACTCCTCTTTCAGAGTGGATATCTTCACACTGTGTAAATCCATATGCCCCAGATTGGGAGTGAATATGGTGTTAAACAAATCCTATGCTATAATAAGTCCATGTAGTAGATTTTCTCAGTGTGATGCAATTCTTTAAAATGCCACTCCTTGCTCCCAAAAAATATTTTCACCTCCTCACAAAGAGTTTCCCGTTTTTTTAGTTCTATCCCTATCTAGAGAATTCAACTTTCGTACACTCGTCAAGGATGTTATGTTCGTAATTTCTACTTTCGTACATAGTAGATCACTTAGTTAAAAAAAATCGCACCTCCTCAGATTTTCACCGCTTCGCGATAGCATTTTGCGCCCCCGTAATTTTCATGCATTTAAAACAATTGTAATTAATATTTTAAACTGATGGTGCTTGATGGAAATTAATTTTAAATTCTAAATTATTTAAAACAATTGTATTGATTTCACTATTTATGCCGCCCCGTACACAATGCCGCCTGATGCAGCCGCGTCTCTGCTTCATAGCACCGCACGGCTTTGAGCTTAATTATGTTAGAAAAAATGATCACTGTAATTACAACCTAACCTTACCTAAACAGACATTATTTCCATACACTTCAAGATATTTTCTTCCTTCCAAAACCACTACTAATATGGCTGCATCCTTAACTCTACAATACAGAATAGGATTCTTTAGTAATAATTTTTATATGTATCCTAAGTGCTCTATATTGAAATTAAATATAATTTAATGGGAAAAATCACGTTTTTTATTTATTTATTTTTATGTCCACTATTTTTGATAGTTCACGGATGTTTCCTTTTGTATTGTTGTGATGCTGTGGCTCTATGGCGATACGCCCATGCCTCATAACTTGGAGGCTTTTTCATTGTGTAACAAGTATCAATGTTATAAATGAATAGTCAGAAGAGTGAAAACAGCTCGAGGCGTTTGGTGGGACATTGTGCCTATTCATACGGCGGGTTAATTAAAATGAATAGTTCAGCACTTACTTGTGTACTAAATAAATATTTATCAATTTGCCGATGTAGCAATCTGTTAATTGATTCTGATATATGATAACAATTTATCATGCGGCTTTGATACGCGTCTGCCATACAAGCAAATCACTTTATATTCCGACCAGCAAAAGGATCACCCTTCAGAAACTATATAAACTTTGAAAGTTTATTCACACCCCGGGTTAAAACTGATTCGCGATTTTTATTTTTGAGTAAATATTTTCACGTAAATATACTATCGTTGAAAGTTGATTTCGAGCTTAAATTTTCAATTCGCCATTTACGAATATAACATTGAAGAGAAATAAGAAGGTAAGGAACATGATATGTCAAGTATATGACAGTGACGTACGTAAAGAATGGTCAAAGAATATAAAATACGAAATCGTATCCTTTTCACTCCTAATTCCTGAAATCATTTAAACTTTTTAATATTGCTAAGCAATAATTTAACAATTACATAACAGGATTTGAAGAACCAAGCAAATGTCGAATCCAAAAAAGAAATCAAAAATAAGCTGAAAACTATTTGAGACCTTGAATTTTCGTGATTTTGCTAAACGTTGAGAAACCGGTATTGAAAATGACGATGATTTAAAAATCAAGTAATTTTTTATTCATGTACTATTTTTGTGTTTCTGATATTTAATTTTATCATACTAATTTGTACTTACCAAAATGCTTACAATGAATATCATTAACTTTTATTAATTGTACTATAAATGCATAGTTTTCCGTTTGAAGTGGATATCGCTATGAAAGTGGAGCTTATGGATATGAACAATGTGAAGGTGACCACCCAAAAAAAGTATATGGATCTCTGCATTGTCAAAACTTCTGTTAACAGAGTTCCTCATGGAAATTGATCGTCACCCAATTGCTCACCTAACAAGCATCCAGTCTATTCTCTTAGGATTTAAAAAGTCCAACCATTGTGTGAACTTACAATCTCCGGCTCAGTAGTGCACGCGCTAACTTCTCAGCTACCGGGAAGATAATAATGTGCTTACTTGTATATATGTATTTCAACCATATTCACTCTGTACGAGGAGCATATAGATCTCTGCAATTTGAAGACATGTAAAGACAAATTATTTTTCATGAGAATTGTTTCTCAGGAAACTGATCAACCCAATAGACAGACATCCAGTCCTGCAATTTCAAAGTTCTGAAATTCCGGCATATGTGGGAATTAATTCCGCATTCTCCGGATTGCTAGTCACACACACTAACCTCTACGCTGCTGGGGAGACATATATGCTACGAGTTTTATAATGCTTTCCTTATTTATATTGTTAATACACAAAGAATTCATATGATATTCCAAAAATATTTTATATTCGTTTGAACAAGTGTGATTATAATGCCACTCAAGTAGCCAGCAGTATAAAAATTGAGCAAAAAATATTTACTTCTTCGCCATAACTCTCAAAACTACCCTTGGGGAGCATCTTAACCTATTCAACGCAACAAAAGCGCATATTAGCTTGTTGACCAAATTTCACTAAAGAAATTCGCTTCTTTTTTATTTAGAGTGCTACTCATGCGAGTTTGATCTCCTGGGCTTTGGCCCGATGATGGATGATGATCGATATTTGTCGAAAATAATCCACAGAGGCATCATGGATCATTTCAAGGCTTCGCTTGTATTATTTGAAACACTGCGCCTATGAGGGCCATATAACAATACGTTGAATGAAATGATTTTCTATTGTTCCCATATACTTTGTTGCGAGGCAGTCTAAAATTTTATTTTAGAACTCTGGGGGCCACACTTCCTTAAATTGTTTGCGCATTCTTAGTACCCCACTGTTAATTGTTTGATAAGAAATAAATTTGACTTATATAAACTTGGACGTATTTATATCTAGATTGGCAACCGTGATTAATTGAAAAGTTTTAAAATTTCAACTTTCCTAACAAAACGCATAAGACTATATTCTTATTTAGTAATAACCTTTACTCGTGTAATTATAAAACAGAAAATACATATGTATTTTGTCTGTCATAAGATTTACTCTCAAACAAAGAATCACAGCAAAATAAAATTTTCACATGTAAGTTTGCCTACTAATTCTAAATCAACTGTATTAATTTCAACTTTTAACACCATCAATGATAATCAATAAAATACTTAACATATTGTACGCAGACAGTTTTTAAAATAAATTTATAATTACAAGATGAAATGAATTAATTTGCATAAAGAATGAGTTTGAATTAATCCCAGGTAAAGTCGGTTATTAAATCTAATAATACTATAAATAAATAATATTTTTTAAGCATAATCACTCCGAAAGTGTAGCATATGGATCTACACAATGTGAAGATGTCACCTTCAAAAGGGGAATATATGGATTTCCGCAATGTGAAAACATGTCTAGACAGATTATTGTTCACGAGAATTGCTCAATCCTATAGGCATTCACTTCCACATTCCCCAGATGCTAGGAATATTAGTACTACTTACTACTTACTACTTGGATGGGATAATTATAGAGAGTGTATAAATATAAAATGACGCGTAAAGATCCCGATTGACTATAATATATCATATCGGACTCTTTAGATTGTAAGCGGCCAATGTCTCCAATGTGTTTTATTTTTTAAAATATTTTATGCTCATGCCTTAAAGTAATCGAATGACGAAATACTGGATTTTAAATATTAATGCATGGATTTCAGGCACATAGTTGGCATCATTCTAATAAGATTCGTTATAGTCTGTTTTTTGTCAATGGAAGTAAATACGAGATAAAGCATACATTAATTACTACGCGATATTTAAAATTTAATTACTTTATATTATGTAATTAGCTATTGTTAAAATCAAACCCAAGATAAAACAAATTTATTTATAAATATCATAAATATCATAAAAACATTGGATACTAGTACATAATAATTGTTATACGCACACAACACAGCATATACTGCCCACAGTATTGAGCTGCATCTAAGGCGTTATGAATTGTGAATTACTTAGAGTATAATATTACTTCGTACCGTGTACCAAAAAATATCAGAACATGTCTCACAGTGTCCTTTATTTGGATTAAATTTACAAAAAAATTATAATACTCGTTAGTAATAAGTATAATTAATAAAAATACCTCGCTTAAAACATGAAACATTTAAACCATTTATTGTATGTTGATAAAAAAATATGAAAAACAACAGTACAATATCAGCAAACAATGTCTTTATCCACACTACAGTGTCTGTGAAAGGGTTAGATATTGTTTAAGCCATAAACTTTACACTTGCGTAAAAAAGCTGTAGTTAATGAAGTTAGTTTAACCTATATCAATAACACGTTATCAAGTCTAATAAGTTCGATCATGGGTGTAATCGTACCTACATAATTATTTTACCAAACGTATTGTTATATACACAATCGTGGCCATTATTGGGTAGACGTTTATTAGTACTAAAAAATAATCTAGGGGAATAATGGTTGTTGAGTATAATTAATTATAAATGTTTGTGAATGTTTTATTCTATAATATGTACACAGTGATTTATTCTATTTGAATAAGATGTTAACACATTTTAACCGGTGGTAGATAGTGAGTGACAAATACTTATATTTTATTTCATTTCTCCTTATATATCGATTGCAAGGTATTGATTTCCCTCACATTAACTATTACTATTTGAATGTTGTCATTACAAAATAAAAAAGTTGACTAATATCAACAGACATTTTGTATTCAATCTGGGACCACCATATGCATGTGTGGTGTGTGTATTAGATGACGTTGTTATATGTCTAATGGCAGCGTCGATTGCTTATTCTAATGATGTAATACGTCTCAGAGGAGAAGATAAGGAGCACTAAATACAATAGCTTAGCATATCGAGGATATTTTCCCTGTGCTGTCGTCTCTATTTTGTCATTTTTTGCATTTATTTTTAATTGTTTAACTTTGTGTACACAACACAGTGATTTTATAGCCAATTACAATAGGTATAGAGATTTTGCATACTTTGAATTTAAAATATTAATTTAGTGGACACTTGAGAGTAGGGACTGCAAAATGATATTATAAATTCCGCGACATCCGGAATTCGCGTTTGTTTTCGAATTCCGAAACCTTAATTCATTTTATGTGAGCTACTAAGTATGAAAGTTAAAATTTTAAGATGTTGTAAGACCTAAAGAAACTGCAAAATTCTGGACGAATGTACGAAATATGAAATCTTAAGATAGGGCGATACCAAAAAAAAAAAACTAAGTACGAAAAAACATCCGAGATTTCAAAATTAGCGAAAAACAATGAAAGTTGAAATTCAAATTCTGATTTCTTTATTTTCTAGAAATTTGCAATCCTTACTTTGAAGCCAGCACAGGCTTTTGAGATGGTAAGGCGAGAGTTGAGATGATTACAGAGATTATGTTAATGTTCAAAAATAAAGATATCACCATGGACAATAATCACCATGATTAACGCGACAATCAGCTGTGTGATTTGGTTTCCAGCAACAACTCTCGACATATATCATTATCAGATTACTTTTTAAGTTCATATTTTGAGTAAATCATAGTCATCAGAGTAAATCACAACGCCATCTAGCCAGCAATTTCTCGATCCACCCCTTCTCACACATTCAACAAGATTGCTGCTCATCATTGTTTTGTTCGTTGCTTATTATTTAAATGACACATGACGTTATCAACGTACTTTCTTAATTGTGATTGACTTAAATATGATGGTGTTTTGGTAGAGGACGTCGACGTCAGCATAGTATTGCTTTATACAAGTGTTTATTTGAGATTGGCCAATAAATACGTTATTTCTTAAAAAAATCCGCTGAAAAATAAGTCTTATATGAATAAAGTGTGTTAATAATATTTTTAAAATAAACTTGTAGGATATTTAAAAAATACCTAATAATTATATTATGAAACGTTTTCGTTGATACTTATTATTTATATTATTATAAATTAAATTAATAAGATGTCACTAAAAACAACGAATGGATAAAGAAATAATAATGCGCATAGATTTAATTGAGTTATTTTATATGTTTATTCTGATGTAGTGATGTTTTTTCGGCTTCCATCGTTATAACATATCGACTTTGTTTAGACAAAAGGTATTAACCCTCACAGAATGCCGCTAACGAGGTTTGATTCCTCCATCCTGCATGCAAATTTGATAGATCCTACTTTTTTTAAATCTTAGGTTGAATTTAGATAATAATTCGGCATTTACGGTTTGATTCCTTTTCACAGAATATGTATTTAGTTGTGTAATCCGCGATTGTAAAAATAAAAGCACTTTTCAAAAAACTGAAGACCTTTTGCGTTAACATATAACGATATATATATAATGATATAAAATATGTGAAAAAGAATGAGAAAGAGATATAATAAGCAATGTCTGTAGAAGGATACAAAAACATTGACACATTTTTGCAAGTTCATAAATATTATGATAAATGAAAAGATATATATATATATACACATATAATACATAATCTTGTTCTAGAAAGGCGCGAAAATAATTGAGTTTGTTTTATTTAACTAAATTACATATTTATTTTGTTTTATTTAACTAAGTCCTTTATGTCCAAAATGAATTTATCAGTCTTTAGCCTGCAACGTGAAACAAATTATTTATTATGATGAAAAAATTAAATTATTTGAATAAAACCTTCTATTATATATCACATTACACTTAATTGTTTTGTAGAATATGGATATTGTGTATATATATTTTTTAACGAATGTGATTTTTACCATCCATTTTAATGAATTTGAAAACTTATGTATAATATAGATTCCATTATTATATTCTACCATGTCTCCTCGGCAGCATAGTTGGTAGCGTGCGCGCCTAGCGACCCGGGGAATGGGGTTCGATCCCCTATCTGTCGGACTTAAAAAATCCGAAAAATACAGGACTGGATGCCCATTTGGGTTGAGTAATTGTCTGACGAACTGACAACTGACAAATTATCTGACTGAAAAATTCTCGTAACAAAAAAATCTGTCAAGATGTCTTCACATTGCGGAGATATCTTTACCCTGTGTAGATCCATATGCTTCACGTTGGGAGCGAAAATGGCTTAAAAAAAATCAAACATGTTCTATACGTGTCGACTTAAAAAGGGCACATTTTTATTGACTTGCCATAACTGATAGTTATGCATTTGTATACATATTCATAAACGATCAATATTATTTCTTGGTATGCATTACATGGTTTCCAAATTTTTGAAATTTGGTTTTAAAAATACAATTTATGTCTTATAGCACAGTCTATGGTGGCAGAATCAAATAAGGTATACTCGAATAATACAGGAGTGAAATGGACTTCACAGAAATAATTGTGGATATAATATTTGGTAGGAATCGCACTATAAAATAAAAGAAGTTTGGTTGAATATAATATTTTTATGACTATCGTAATGCGAAATTCATCTTGAAACACAAAGACAGCAAAACATGGATCATTAGTCACACATAAAATATAAAGCAGGTGAGATCGAAGAGACAGTAACACAAAACAATAACACACACGGTTGTATAATATATAATTATATGAATATAGTTTTATTTTTGCAAGAAACCTTATCTTGCAGAGGAGTCCGTGTTGCAACGGAGCGATTAATTGCCCCATAAAAAACATTCATTATTTAATTAGTCATTAAATCACAATAACTTTTAAATGAGAAAATATATTTTATTATAGCGAAGTGTTTCCCATGGTAGGTACCCCATTGCTCTCAAGGCGTCAAATACACGGTGTTCTTGAATTGTAAATAAATACTTATTGTCAATTATTATTGTCTCCCCAGTAGCGTAGAGGTCAGCGTGCACGTTTAGCAATCCGGGGAATGCGAATACGATTCTCAAATCTGACGGATTTGAAAAAATCCGAAAATGCGAGACTGTATACCGTTGGGCTGAGCAATTGTCTGTCAAGCAATAAATAGTGAAAAATAATCTACCAAGACATGCCGTCACATAGCAAAAATTCATATACTCCACTATCGGATCGTACATTTTTACATTATGTAGATCCAAATGCTCCATTTTCTGAGTGATCAAGTTTAAAAATAATGCTTATTTTTAGTGTTACTTGATTTAATAATCGGCTTTATGATTATGTGATTTATTCAAACTCATTCTTCTTTCAAATATTTTTTTTCATCTTGTTAGTATAATTTATTTAAATAACATATTTTTAGTATTTTTTTGATCATCGTTGATGGTGTTAAAAATTAAAACTAATATATTTGATCTAGAAATAATAAGCAAAATTACATGTGATAATTTCATTTGATAATGCACATTGATAATGCATAGAAAAAGTCAAATTATTCTCGGTGTTTTGTAATTATATATAAAAATCTCCGTACTACAAAAAATTCTTTGAAAATAGAAATGTCATTAGACTGTTTGAGACAGTATTGAAAATAGAACAAATATTATACAATATCGAATCCAAAATATAAAAGCAAAACTTTTACGTTGAATAAATATTGTCAAATCTCGTTGGTTTATATATTTTATGAAAATGCTGATATAGTGTATATATTTACAAATAAAGCATCTATTCATATACAATATGAACTGTGAACTTTCTTTTACCGATAATATGGAGTTGATAAATAAACATACTACGCTCGAAAATTGATAAAAACGCGAGCTTTGGTAATTATTCATTGAATCGATGTGGGCGTTATTACATCTGTAATAATATATAAAAATAACGAATAAAAAATGTGTGATATTTTGTAGTATCCTTGTACCTAGGTCACCTGTGAGGTAGGTATACATAGTGTCAGCGGCGAATGATTCACAGATGCCGACAAAGGAATGCAACCCCTCTCCCCGCACACCACGACCCGATCCATCTGTTACAAGTGGAGAAGCGTGGTCCATCGCATTCCTCGCCAGACAAACCATCGCCAACCCGATTCACTTTGACCCACAGATACAACGAGAAGTTGATAGCAAATGGAGTGAATGGTTTATATTCACATGGTCACGATTTGAATAAATTGATAAACGCGCGGTTTATGATGTTGTAAATTAATTATTCGAGTTAAGTTTAGAAGAGTAATTTTTAAAAGTGATAGTAAGCACCGTGTACTTTTGTTGCAAAACTGTCTCTCATAGATTCTAATTGTCACCATAAATTGCAAGTTTTAAAATACTGAAGACCTTTAAATCTGAAGGAAAATGAAACGTAAACTAATCTACAAACTTTTAATATGAGTAAAAATCACATCGAGGAGCAAAATGGATAAGATTTTAAGCTCAAATAATACTGAGAAGAAGAAGATGATTATGACGTTATCTAAGAGGACTGTTTTGCCTGAATACTAATTAATCAGTTGCATCCAGTACACGTCAAAGAATCCTTGTTTCTTAAGTCACTTTTATTTTATCAACCAGCATAGAAAAATAATTTTTAATCTGAATATAGGTGAAAATAGATAGACAATGCAATTTGTGATCGCATAAAAAAATAATCTGAAGGTGCATCTAGATAATTGATATAATCCATCTGAGTGAGAGTGAGTCTAGATGGGAGTGATTTAAAAAATAATTTGAATAAGTATTTTCTATCCCATTCGGTAAAAATTTTATAATTTTTATTATTACCGGTCTTCCTGGTAGCGTAGACGTTAGTATTCGCGTTTAGCATCTAAGGAATATGGGTTCGATTTGCAGGCCTGCTGGATTTAAAAAAAAATAAAAATGCAGAACTGAATGGCCATTGGGTTGAGAAATTGTTTGACAACCAATTCTCTAGAAAAATGATCTGTCAAGATAAACTATACATTACGGAGGTCCATATACTCCTATTTTTAACTAGACATCTTCAGACTGTGTAGATCCATATGCTCCACCTTCAGAGCAAACATGGCTTAAGCAAATAAAATTAAAAAAAAGATATATTCTGTTTACGTTCAAAACACAAGTTTTTATTTGAACGATGCAATAACTTGAACCAAAAAATAAATGTATCGATTGTTCGAGTTCTAGTATTTTATCATTATACTAATTTAAATTTATTAGTGCAGAGAATAAGAACCAACATTACTGACGTAACTAGTTTTTAATTAACTATTAGTTTCGTAACAATAAACAATATCATTATGACCATGACAATACAGTAGTTTTCACAGATAATAAAGTACTATCATAGTTAACTACGTTATATACAACAAAATATTAATTACTATTTTCATTGTCGTCAAATTTTAGATTAAATATTTTAAAACAAAGCAGCATCCTATGTCGGTTATTAATTTACAATGAGCTTTATTTTGTTTTCATTGTATTATTAACAACGAAGCTTTTAAATCGTGTCTATGTGATCAAAGTAAATACTTAGTCCGAAATTCATCATCCCTTATTTCAATTACGAAAATGTTCTAAGATTTATGTGAATCCATCAAATATAGAACTCGACTGAGGTGTTATTTCCTAGCGGAGTTGCATTTTTTAACAACAAAAAAAAAAATGGTTGCATTCTTCCAAAACAAATTAAAATACTTTTCACCGCGCATACTTTGTTATGTGGTAGCCAAATGGGAGGTCTTTTCAAATAAATAAAAACTAATTTTATACCTTTTGTAAATCTGAGATGGGGATCAAGGTAAAAAAGACTCAAATCTGACTAAAAATATATCAAGACTTTGATTTATTAAAATCCTATTTTTTATAAATATTTGGCAGTAATAATTAATTCATTAGTAATGTACCAGCTTTCAAAAACAACCAAACACACATTTTTAATAAATTAAAAAACAACGATTTCTATTTTACATAAAAAAAAACTTATGAGACTTTGACGGTAACGAAAACTAAATTCATTAGTCCGTAAGTGAAGTATATGGATCTCTAGAGTTTGAAGAGATCCACTTAAGAAATGGAGTATATCTACTTCCGCGGTGTATAGACTATCTAAATTCAGCAGCTGTGGAATTCTTCATCTTCAAAGCGCGTATGCTAACCTTTAAACCACCACGTAGCTTTATCCAAATGAATATTTAAATTTAACAATGTTCATTTTTAACTACAAATAAAATAGTATATATTTTATCAGTATTTTGCACTTATTCCAGGATTAAAAGTATTCACCATCTTCAAAGGAGCCGTTCTATCTCTGTGGTTATCATGCCCAGTACATGGGAGACGTGGAATCTTGAAATTTTAGTAATAGTTGACTAAAAATATAAAGAATACTTATTTATATATAATGCAAACAACTTGTGGTTATGGAGATGGCACTGATAATCTTTCCAAGATTCAATCGGATGAAATAGTTTTTCGAGAAATTTTCGCTCGACTACTCATAACTTTTAGATGTCCATATTGTCCATCGTCTAGGTTTATGACTCATATGTCAGAACCCTTATGAAAAAATAATTGAATGATTTCTTAAATAAAAAAATCTGCAGTCATATATATTACTAGATAATTTTTATCTATGTATTTTATTTGTATATTT
>JAGVSQ010007500.1:2910-15265 GCA_022683975.1 Rhyacophila evoluta
AAAATAATATTTTTTTAATATATGTAATTAATACAGATATCAAAAAGTGAATTTAAGAAATAAATTAGATGAAAATAAAACATAATTTTACATTGAAATTAAAATATATTTATGCCTTAACCCTTAAGCTTCAAAATGAAGCATTTCGATATTTACAATATTTTTTAAATATTCATTTTGACACATTTTTTCACAAGAATTGGCTGTCAGCCAATAACCCATTTAATATGGTATTCAGTGCTGATTTTAAAAAGCGAATTCTGACATAATATATGAAAAGTCTAGTACTCATAATCTCCAGTATACACGTAGCAATGTCTCTCCAGTAGCGTAAGTGGTAACGTGCGCGCTTAGCAATCTGGATAATGCGGGCTAGATTCCCCATCTGGCTAATTTTAAAAATCCAAAAATGAAAGACTAGATGCATAGTAGGTTGAGTCGGGTAAAAAATTCTCGTGAAATACAATAATCTGAGACGTTTTCCCATTGCGGAGATCCATATACTCCTCTTCAGAGTAGATATCTTTAACCTGTGTATATCTATATGCTCCACGTTGGAAGCAAATATCGAAAATATACCTTTACCGGAGATTTTCATTTATGCCATTAAAGCCTTCAAATTGTAAATATATGTATACGCACCTCATAGTAACGATATTTTAAACAAAAGAATATTTATGTGTAATGTTTTATATAAACAATGTTTGTCAAGTCTGAAAACGGTCACTTGAAGAGCAAATATAAATTTATAAAAAAAAAGAAAACCAAATGTGGTATGGAATATAAATATTCCGACATATCCTTTAGGTCTAGACAGTGTATTGATAAGTGGTTGATCGTTTGTACGAATAATAAATTTCACACAGAGAAAAAAATGAGAAGTGAAAAATGATAATGCTTTCGATCACTCAGATGATAAAACATAGACATACATCCCTCAATATTTTCTTTGGTATTATGTTATGAAATCCACAATTCAAAATTGAATTAAAACTTCACATTTTCATAAATTTGTCGACTCGGTAGCTGAGAAGTTAGATCCAGCGATTGTTGATTCAAATCTTACAGTTGCAGTAGATTTTATAAATTCAATGATGCAGGACTGGATGCCTAATGGGTTCAACTTGGTTGTCAAGTAATCAATTTTCTTGAGTAAAAACTGTGGGAATCAATACGCTCTATTTCTGGAGTGGCCAACTTTACAAAGTTATCTATATGCTCCTCTCGCGGATCAGGTACGGTTTAAATAATAGCTGTAATCAAATCATTTTTTCCTTCTTTTTTTTCTTATGTTGGCTCCTTAAGTGGAGCATATATACACGACATAGAGCTTTCAAGAATTTTTGTTATAAGCCAGTATTTCTGTATCTTTTTAGATCATGTCTATATACAATTTTAGACATAATCTGTCAAAAAGATGTAACCCAAAAATGTCGAATTACTATTTAAAGTTAGCTTTAACGTTTGAAAAAATAATGGTCTTAAAATTTTCAACCAGGAAAACGAACTTTCACCACATAAATTCCACTGTGTTTTCTTCAATAACTTATTAAACTAATAGATGAATAGAACACCAGTTTGTGCACTTTAAGATTGTGTATGTTTAATATTTTGATATAAGCCCAAAATCATTAAATATACGTTTTTTGTGTTTCTTGTAAAAAAAAAATCCGTATGGGTTACGTCCTTTTTCATTTTCACAGTCGATATACAAATGTAAAATATATTTTGAGAAAGATTATCAAAAAAATATATTTGTCTTTTAACCAAAACAATACGCTGATATTTAAAAAGTTAAGAAAATACTTTAAGTAATTGATAATAAATGATATAAATAACTTGACCATTAATATATAAACTCATTCGTCAATTTAAATCATTTATTTAAACTTCAATACAACCACATCTGGTTGCCTTGGTAAAAAATGTATGGATTTTCACGTTCTAAAGTAAATATGATGAAAAAATATACACTCAATGAACATGTATAAGAATTTTGTTTATTTAATTCCACACTGTGAGAGTCCAAACGTTTAAATTTGGAATAAAAACGTTAATTTACCTCACGTTTTCCAAGTTTTTATTTTTAGCTCGAAGCTTTTTTTAAAACTTTTTTGCATAAATATCATGACGTGTTTATAGTGAATATATAAAAATGGTGAAATAATAAAAACACTATAAAAATCCCGACCGCATTTATTTTGATTAAAACCTCAAAACAAGCAACTCCTTACTTGGCAGAATCGTGGAAAAATATGAATAAACGACGTATGGTATAAAAACACCTCACTAAGCATTAAAAACAAAAGGTTTGCACCCTCATACGTCATCGCTCTGATAAGAGATAGGCAAGGGAGGTTCTATGTATACTGTGATGGGAATAATTTCCGTATATTACAGAAGAAATACACACATATATTTTCATTTCTTACATCGCCTAGATTTGTATGTTAAGATACGCCGCACATTTATTGCTGTTATTTATAACTTTGGTATCCGCAAGAGATTTGGGTGATTCGAAAAATTGTGTAGTTTTTTTTTTTTTAACACAGGGTGCTTAAAATTATTATGCCGAATGGCAACGATAAAAATAAATCACGCCTTTTAAACCCACATTTTTTCATTCTATAAATTGAGTATAGACTTAAAATATTTAACAATATACAGTGTGCTCTCGATTTTCCGTACTAATGCTAGGGAGAAAAGCTCCAGATGATAAAAAAAACGGATAGTTCTAATTATGAAAAATATGTGAAATATGGAAATATATATTTTTTCTTTATACCATGTTCTCTCCCAACGTCTCATCAACTATTGTTGGTGTTAGTTTATTTTATTTATAGTTCACACCAACTCTTTTCTTTTCAATTTGGCCTTGTCAAACTAAAAAACTGTTACTTTTAATTTAGATAATAAGCCAACACAGTAAATAGCTGGTTATTATTCAAAAACATGCAGACACAAAAAATTGAAACTATCTTTTTATTAAACTTGAATTGATATTCACATGAAAAAAAAACAGTGAGAAGTAGTCACATAACCTAAATCAATTATTTCCTTGTTTTTAATTATACGTTCTGAAGGGCCGAACCCCAAATACTTTCGTAGTCAGCTCAACCAGCTTTTTTTAGCCAAGAGAGACCTAGTTAGTTGCTTTTTCTGTCTTCTGGTATTAGCTACAACTGATGCTGTATTATCCAGAAGTCACATCGTTTGCTAGAATACTGACGGACAACACGGATTCTTGTAGGCAACATGTAATGTCCATATGTTCCACCTAAAGAGGAGACATGAATAAAAATATAAATAAAGAAATCCACTCCAAAAATTGAGTACATGGATCTCCACAATGTGAAGAAGTCTTGGCAGATTTTATGGCGAGAATCGTTTGTCAGACAATTGTTCAGCCCAATAAGCATTCAGTCCTGCATTTTTGGATGTTTAAAATTCGACTTCATGAGGAATCAAACCCGCATTCCCCGGATTGCTAGGTACGTACGCTACCAACTACGTTAACCGGGGAGACTAAATTTATTATTACCGTATACATATTGTTCGTGCCTTGGACAATCGAAATTGCTCTACTTTCTGTTAGAAAATTGCTTAATTTTCTTTCACATTTTAATATTTTCTCGTTTTTTTTTAGCTTTTACGTCGACAAAATTTTGACAACCTTCAAGTATTTGTGATTTTAGATATTTTTAGCTCTCGAAAAAATATAATTATAATAAAAAATATGATTCAATTATTTACAATAAATATTATTTTAATATTTATATTTGTATTAATTTATAAATATAAAATTTTAATAATGCATTGCCTAAAACTTTGGGAAACACCTGCGATGATAAATGAATTTAAACTCAATATATTTGACATCAATTTTCAAAACGACAGAACAATTACAAAATTACCGTAACATGAAATTTACTTTGTAAATTTACATTTATCTTATTCAAAAAAATCATGTCTTTATATTTATTAATATTGAAAGACTTTAATGGCTATATCAACTAACTTTTGGAGAAGTTTGGGAACATTATTCTTTTAGCGTAAGTACCATAAGAATCACTTATTATTAGTAGTATTCTTAATATTAAAAGTGGTTAAAAACTACTGCATGCTTTGAATCAAGAATCTAGAGTTACAAAACATCACAGCAGCAGAGTTTAAAAATTTTAAAGATACACAACTGAGTACTTAATCGATCTAGGAATTGATTGGACACCAAATCTCACGAAAAACATCTATCAAAGTAATTATATATAATGTGCAAATACGTACATTCTATATCTAGAGTGGTTTGCTTCACAATATAGAGACAAATGCGCTCTACTTGAAGCAAATATCAAATTGATAGAATCAGCCTAAAATTATAATTTTCGTTAGTAATAATGTCAATTTTTTAAATAATTTTTGACATACTTTGTATAATAAATTATATTTACTGGCATTAAAACTTATGAAAATGAAACTTGCCTTTCAATAATTCGGTGCTGATGTAAAATATAAAATAAATGCACAAAATTTATCACGATATTTTGCCATGAAATCGTAACAGATAGAAAATTTGATTTATCGTATTTAAAGAAAATTATCTCATGAATTTTTATATGAATGGTTACGTGCGATTTAAGCCGATATTTTTAATTCTAGGTTATACTAAATGATTCTTATAAAGAATATATTCAATAGTAACAACATGCTGTCACGGAATGTGCAAATAGCTATTTGCCTTTTGTATAATTCAATTATTTAAAATAGCTCTTTTGTTACTTACCACATAGAATATTGATGTATTTTGAAACTTTTATCGAAGAAACTTAAAAAATTGAAAAAATGTAGATGAGCCCTTCTGCCAATTGACTATCGAAATGTAAAACGTCACTCTTAGCCGCATAAGCTATTAATGATTGATTTATTTTGTATCAACCTGTAAGTTCATTTTTTCATTGAACTTAAAATAATCGATCTATTCCGTTTGGTTATCGCTCGTAGCTTCGTAGCATGGTGAAAGTTTAGCGTCGTAGAAGAGCCAGTCGCTATTGCCCACTTCAACGCAGATCCGATATATTCCTTCTACTTATCACTTTAAATATGCAATTCCGCCAAATTGAATCTCCTATTCCATTGAAATATTGAGATGATTTAGTTTTATTTTACACTACAAGCTGAAACTAGGTGTAATAAATTGATTTTGTATTAAGAAAGCCGAAAAAAGCTTTATATACATCTAAAATTATTTGAAATTCGTAAACATTTATATATTATAAATCTTAATTTATCATTCCAATATTAGTACTATTTAAAAATTGATAAATTTCAAAGAGTTTTCATCTAATTCTATTCTTTTAATCGATAGTATTAATTCGATACATCTACGCTTTAGGATTAGTTTGTTGAATAGACCAATCGTCAAATGCTTCGAAAATAAAAATCGAATTTGATTTAAACATATGCAAGTTAATACACGAAGGTATTTAAGCTATTTTTATATTCCAAGGATTCCCAAATTATATTCTACGACAATTTTTCAATGTTTTATACACTACAACATATTTAAAGATCTTTCTACTAGTAGGAATTACCCATCCTAAGAAATAAGTTGTTCCGTTAAAATTTCCGGGTTTGCAAAGTGTTACATACCCGAAAAAAGTTTAAAGAACCCTTACATATTCAATTTTAACTTTATTTTTTACCATCTCCGCTCTAAAAGTGGAACATATAAATTTATATGTCCGCTCCAACAGTGGTAAATTTAGATCTTCGCAGCGTGAAAGCTCGAATGTAGGAGGTTTTTTCACGATAACCATACAAAATATTAAATGTAAATATTTTTATTTATTAAATGAAAAGTAGTAATTTTATCTATTGAATAAATTTAATAATTTATAAATCATAATTTTAAGTATTTATTTTCATTTCAGGTATTGTTCATAACATTTGAAAAAAAGACGAACGCAAAAATGAAAAGAAAAGAAGTCTAAATTATATTCTAAATTATTTAAAACTGGTAAACTTCCATATGTGACATATGGAAGTTTGCCAGTTTTAAATAATTTAGAATTTAAAATCAATTTCCATCAAGCACATCAGTCAAAAATATTAATTATCAAACTTATATCATCATGTTTAGCATTCAAAAAGTAAAATAAATAATTTATCACTAAAATCTGTTCAGTTATCCAAATTGATAAAAACATGTTAGAAAATGAAGAGTTAATTTTTGAGATGAAAGTTTAATTTTAGTTTTCTTTTTTAATGTATTTTTATGGCTACCAAATATTCATATCGTGGTATTTTTTGCACCGCAGGACACAAAAATAAGAACATTATAAATGACTTTTGACCTTTTTCTTACTGGCAATATTAAACTACATAATTTAATGATCACATAAAAGAACGGCATACATTTAATCGAAGTTATTATTCTATATTACAACATGTATAGTAATTTAATATAAAAAAATACAATAAAAGATTTTTCGTGAAACAGCGATTTGTAAAAAAAACAATATAAAAGAAACGTAAAGAGATTTATTTTTTAAGAGAAAAGTGTGGGAAATTGAAACTTCTTCTGAACATAAAGTCGGTAATTTTTGATGAGGTCGCATCTATCAACGAATAAAACGAGAAAAAATCCGGACACAGAAATGTACTCTGAAAAAGAGAACGTATTATAACACTTAGTCTTATTTTTAACGTTATTTTTTATGACTGTCGTGAATTATTGTAACTTTATAGTCATTTTAGTGTGACATTATATTTTTATGTGTTTGCATAGTTACTATTTCTTCAGAGAATTATAATATATTAGCTTGTAAAAGTTGTTTGCAATGCAATTATAAGATTTAATACGTAGGTGACCTAAATCATACTGAAATTTGTTTGAAATTAGTTCGCCGTGTTCTTAAAGTTTGAATTTTATTTAGAATATCCGAATTATTTGAGTTCTTTTTGAAATATTTAAACTCTATTTGGAATGTTTGAAGAATACCTAGTAGTAGAATGAAATTCAACATATTTTTCACAGTTTCAAAAGTATATTTAAAACTGTGCAAATATTATCATTCGATAATAAAAAAGACATTGTTATGCGTGGTATTATATTAACAATTTCATTTTAAAGATTCTCAGTTGACATAATTAGTACGTATTTAATGTATATCCTCTAACAGCTTAGTATAATAAATACAAAATACAAAAATATGCGAAAAAATCGTTCTCATATCTAACATTGATTAAAGCACACTCGCCTAATTGGATTACACCGTGGCGCATTATATATCTGCAACACAATGACATATAGTTATTTAGAAAGATTTATTGTTAGCCAATCGCTCAAACTTTAAATTTTCTCCACCACCATCAGCCACTTCTCCACACTTGTAATACACATATACCGTGGCGTACCGAACGAGATGCGCTCTTCATAAGTGCTAGAAGTATCTTTGGAGCAGCTTTCTGAGACCTTGATTGGCGTGTACTAGAGTATGCGTGATTCCTACTCTATCTAATTATACCCTGTTAATATCTAGCCTTGTCAAGAAGAGTCACAATAGCCGACCGGTTCAACAAATGGTCGAACCAACTTGAGAAACTCTTCCCTTTCACGCGGCATATGGGAAAACTCCCAGATGATGTGATTGGTATCCTGCATTTTACCACATAAGCAAGTATAATGAAGTAATAAAGAGTTAATATCTGAAAGTAATATGAGTCAATTGTCATAATATTTCAATCTGGTTATTAATTATTTCAAATTTGATAATGGTTATGCAGCTGCGAGATTTGAATTCAAAGTTTACGGTACCAAATCGTATTTATAAATTAGCCCCAAAAACTACAACAACAAACAAAGCTATTCGCAACGATTACAATATGCTTGCTAAGCCTTCTCAGTTTAGCCTTGTTAAGCAGCCAATACGTCCTTGTAGTTGTCAAGAATAGGATGCCAATCACATACTGTTGAAATGTCCGAGAGTGTGTACGGACCGGTAAGAGGTACGCAAGTTGGTTCAACTAGCATATAAATATGTGTGTGTTATTCATTATTGAATATATTTCTAATTGGTATTTCATATCATTCGATAACAGCTTTTTAGTGTATATTATATGATATATCGATGGATTTATCAGCAAACCAGCATCCTCCATTTTTGTAAAATATTCAGAAGCAACAAAAAGCTTTGGTGAATAACATACACTTACTGCATGGAGCTAGTGTGTACGGTTGACAACATTTTTTTTTAATTTTGAGCTTTTTAAAATTCACATAATAGGTTTTTAATCTAGTCAGCCACTTTATGTAAAACAGCTCATAAATTGAGAATAAAATTAAGCTAAATATTTACCAAGAGCAAATGTGAAATTTAAGTGGATGAAATATATTTCACATCCAGCTGAAACGAAAATAAAGAAGTTTTTTTCTAAATAAGTCACACTCGAAACGGATGGTAATCTAGTGCATCAGGTTGAACGCCAAAACCACACGTTGTATAAACACGGTGAGATATGCTCTTAAATATTTAAAATTATCTAAATTCAATAGTTTCTTATTTTTTTACACTACCAACTATTTTTTTCTTATTATTCCATATCCGCTCTCTAAGTAGAGCATATGGTCACCACTTGCCACCTCTGAGAATCCCAGCCACCTACCAGTATTCTTGCGTCCTCCAGGTCGTACCTGCATCTTGTAACTCCAATGACTACATTATATAGATAGCTTTAGCGGCCTTCCGGGACGCCGGCAGCCGGTTGGTTTGAAAAATAGATAGGTCAGGTTTAGACTCTCTTGAGGCATCCGCAATATTTGGTCGAGCCACATCCAACGTTGTAACTTCATTTTGTCTGTGGTAAATGATTGCATGGTCCATTCTCTTATCTTCCCATTTCTAACGAAGTCATGCCACCGTAACCTCAGGCACCTGTTTTCAAAGCTTAGAATACGATTACTTTACACTTTTGTTGGGACTTTGGATTTTTACACGATATAAAACATTCCATTAGTAAAATATGCATTAATTTCTTTGTTATTTAAATAATTGCTTGATATTACTTGATATAAATTAACTTTAAACTCACTGCAATTCAAATGTATTACTTCTTCATTACCAGACTTTGTCTCAAATAGATTCAAACTCATTCATTATTAAAAACGTATTTTATTCATACCATTATTGCACATTCATTTCATAACTTCGTCCCATACAGTCTTTTTAGTATCTTAATGACCTAGTAATGGCAATCAAAATGACTTTACGTTGCTACTGTTCACTATTCAGTAAAAGTTCCTAAATGGACAGACATACACATCTGTTTTATAATAAAAAAATATTGATCGTTACTTGCTGTCTATGTCACATTATTAATGTTTAAGCAATTTATTATTAAACATGGAAAACATTGTGGATATTCGATATAAGAATTTTAACTTATAAATTACTGAATCATAAAATCATTGACATGAATTGAATCAAATTATAAATAAAATAATCTCAGCAAGAGAGATATTTTTATTTAAAAATTAGTTCATACCGTAATTCCATGGCAGCATTTTGTTGAGTTAATGCTTTATTTTTTAAGTATTCCACGGCCTATTACTTATACACCGATGCGTATTTTTTATATTGAGTATTTTATTTTTATTGTTAACGTTGAATTTTAAAACTTTCAATGTGAAACTTTTAAAAAGTGCCTGATAAGATAAATTATCATTTTTTACTGAGTACATAAATAAGTATTCGATAGTTAATGATCACACGTTTTTGCATAATACATATATTTATACGAGTATACTAGTATCTAACATTGATATAATACTTTGTGATAAATGAAAATGAATAAGTTTGTTAATTGTTTTTTTGCATATTTAAACAAAATAAAAAAAATGGAATTTCAGTTAAAATGATGAAAACAGCTTTTCGGTGACTGCGTGGTAAGCGTGTGAACTTCAGTCCCAGAGGTTACAGGTTGAAATCACAATGATACAAATCTGGATACTCGCTAAATAAATTAAATGTCTGCTCAAAACTACGCAGATCAATATGCTCCACTCTCGGAGTAAACCAAGTTAGTGAAAAAAACACAAACTAACATATATATCATCTCTTAAAAAAGGTTCCAGATTTATCTATGTTACATACTACCTAAAACTATTTAAATTTTTATATTCCTATCGCAAATTACAATCAATATGGAAGTTAAAATCAATTAACTTTAATATTAATTTTCATAAAATACATTTAATATTCAATTCATATTCAAAATCATATTAAATATGAAAGATAATATTATCTACCGTATTCTGAATAAGTTATCAGCTTTGAATAGTTATATCCTTACCTAAGATTAAAGTGGTATTCTGTAATGAATTTCAGGGAAACACCCGTAAGAATCTTGGAACACTTCCAATTTACCGATTTGATTTAACTTTTGCTTCTAGAGGTTTTTTGAAAAATATGTCTGACGTTAAATAAGGCATTGTGTAATATAAGAACATATTTTAATAAATCGTTTTTATAACTAATACAGTTGCACATACATTTCTTTTTCGCCATTCTGCTTACCATGTAAAATCTGAAAGTGGAGTTGATGAATCTAATATTTGTAGTCTCATGCTAATCATGTGTCATGGTGTTAAAATTAAAAGTAAAACAATTGACATAGAAATGACTGTCAAATATAAATGCAAAAAAGGAGCTCTTTTCAGCGCTTTGGAGGAGTTTTTGTAACAGACAGCTACACATACATATTTTCTGTTTTATTTATATTATTTTATTATGTCAGCTTTGAAACCAGAGCGTTTGGATTTTCCAATCTGTATTGATGTATTGACAGATTATTTTTTTACAAGAATTGGTTGTTGGACAATTAGTCAACCCAACGAACATCCATTCCTACAATTTTGGATTGTTAAAAATCCGGCAGATGTTGAAATAGAATCCATGTTCTACGAATGGGAGAGAAAAAATAATTGTATGATAAAATTAGCCATTTTTGATGAACTAAATTAATTTTCATTCTGTCATCTTTGTTTTCATCCATAAAATAAAAATGTAGAGTGGATCTTAGTTTTGTTTTTCTATGAATCTTCTTTTTCCAAGATATTCGTTATCTATTTGTAGCATATAGGTGCCACATAGGTTGTTGCCTTAAATCCTTCTAGGTTATGTCAGCATCTCTTAATGTTGCTAAGAAAATCTTGTAGATAGCGCTCAGCGATCTTTCAGAAAGCCATGATTCTGATAGTCAGAAAAATACGCAAATTAGTTTCATTCCAGTTGGCCTACTTATAATGTAGAAGGGGTAAATCCCATACGTCTCTGAATCTCTGGGTTCTTTACGAGATCAAGCCACCTCATCTTCAGTATTCGACGCTGGTATTTGATATCAGTCTCTGAAAAGTGCCATGTTTAGATACCTTATAGCAACACAGGCAAATGCAAGCGTCAACCAACTTATATTCGATTCAAATCAAGTACTGCTGCGTCATACAGATATTCTGCATCAATTTAAATGTTGCCTCAACTATTGGAAGATAAACAGCGACATTTTTTTGAATGACTCAATCTTCTTCGATGTGAATTTACGTATTTAAAGCTATAAAATTCCACGATATTTTTTACCTTTCACTAATCAAAACCAAGTCCTGCATTTTTGAATTTCTAAAACTTTTATGAAGATGCGGAATTCAAAACCATCGCCTCCAATACTAAACCTTACGAGCTTATAAATTGACCACATCAAGGCAATAAACTATACTAGAGTAATTAAATAAAAAATATTTTTATCATAAAATAAAACTTTATCCCTGCAGTCTATAAATAAAATAATATTGTACGAATATAAGTCAAACAAAATCAAAACGTTTGAACAATATATTTTACGTAAAATATTTGAGTAACCTTTGAAGATTTTAATATAAATTCCAAATCAAAAGCATTTTTTATGAATATGATACATCTAGGTCATTGCCTGATATGATATGGAATATTTATGTTAGCAAAACGTTAAAATAAACAGCCTCATACCATCTTTTCTATCTCTTGGATAAATTTCTCTTTGATCTCCGAAAAAGCTCGTTTAATCGATAATACGACTTTTTATCATTAATCACACATACTAAAAGCTTATTTTACGAATTGCCATTTGCTTTTATTATGTGTGATATTTAATTAGATTTATTATCACCCAAACTTTTAAATATAGAGCGATCATATTTTTTTACACTAACAGCTTGCATCAGTAAGAGGTTGTAGAAAAGATAGGTTTTGGGCAAAATTCCATTGTATTAGAGATTTACTATCACTAATGATAGTTATTAGTTTCACTAATGATAATTACTCATTTA
>JAGVSQ010007501.1:0-15263 GCA_022683975.1 Rhyacophila evoluta
AGATGCCGAAAGGCGAAACCCGGGTCGCTAACAGTGATATCACATATGGAAGTTTTCCAGTTTTAAATAATTTAGAATAAAAGAGAATATTTTGAACGAGTATTTTTTTTATATAAAAGTACAAAATAGCATGAAAACCGGTATAAATTATGAATTTCAAAAACATTTGAAATTAAAATAATCATTGAAAAACGAGCTGTATGGTTATTGTATACAAAAATACTTTTTTTTAATGTCCAAATTTAATTTTAGTTTAATAAAGTGTGTTGTTTTCCGGTTAGCGTAGTGGGTAGCATGCTCACCTAACAATCCAAGGAATGCGGGCTCGATTCCTCTTCTGTTGGATTTTAAGAATCTGAAAATACAGGACTGGGTGCCCATTGAGTTAAGCAATTGTCTGATGAACGATTTTCGTGAAAATAATCTATCAATACATTTTAAGATTGCGGAGATTCATAAACTATACTTTCGTAGTGGATATATTTACACTGTGCAGATCCATTTGCTTCACTTTGCGAGTATACATGGTGTATATAAAAACAGTTTGGAAATGAAAACAGTATGTTAATAATATCATTCACTGTATCTAATTTATTGTAAAAAATAGGGACTGAATTCTTCTATTGAATACTATTTGACATTAATAGCTAAGTGCTTGCGTTTCAGTTTATCTATAAAAGGGTGAAGCTCTCTAAGATAAGCCGGCTTGACTATATATTCGGTTTCGAAAAACCGATCAAATTTTCGACCGCGCCGGCATAATCGGCTTAATTCGAATGAATTATTCTATCTGAGCTGTGACAAAAAGTGCGATTCCGTGAATTTTCCATCACACAAATGAAATTTATGCGAAAACTTTACTCCAGAAAAGCCCCTGACTATCCCGATTGGGAAAAGTGATTATTTTGCAAAGTTTACATTGACGGAATAGGTCAGAAACTATTTTTTATTTCTTTATACTGAAATCGATACAATTTAAATTGTCTTATTCGTGATAATAGCTATAATAATTACGTTATTCAAAGAAATCTACTGGGCAATCTTATTAGTACATATGTCAGAAAGTGAGATCTATTACTGGTAAAGTAATTTAAAATGATCATTAAAAAAGCAATGCTAGAAAAAACTTTGTAATTATATAATTAATATTTTTGACTGATGGTGCTTGATGGAAATTGATTTTAAATTCTGAATTATTTAAGACTGGTAAACTTCCATATGTGAGATCACAGTTAGCGACCCGAGTTTTGCATGTTATATGTTTGCTCACCGCCCACATATAATGTCGCCTGAGATGCCGAAAGGTGAAACCAAGGTCGCTAACAGTGATCTCACATATGAAAGTTTACCAGTCTTAAATAATTCAGAATCTTAATTATATGACTGTAGAAAGAAAAAAGAACGTTATCATTTTACAAGGTGTAAAAAAGTGTCTTTTTAATGATTTTGGGCCAAATTCAAAATATAAAAGATAAGACCCTCAAGTGCAAGACTAGAACTGGTGTTTTATATATACAATTAGATGTGGTCTAATCTGTTTTTTTTTAGAAAAATCAATAAAATTGATGTGGTAGAAGTCTTTTTCCCAGTCGAAAATTTCACAGGCTATCCTTTTTTCAACATAAAAGCTAAATTTAAATACTTATTTGGCATTTAAAGCTTATATATTTTTGATTGAATTAGTATTAGGTTGAGTAGCGACAGTTTGCTAAACTGAAAATGCTATTTTACAAAAATTAGGAGTTACCCCCTTTTCCCATTTAAAATACATATATTTCATGATCTAGCGAGACATACGTCATGTATTGTATATTATTAATAAGAATCAAAAAATCCTCTAAATAGTATAATTAAAACATTTTGCATACACATTTTAAATACACCATGTATATATTTTAAAAAATCCATGTATTTCTTACTTACCACAAAATCCATTGAGTTCTGCATTTCAGATTTTCAAAAAAAAATCTTTACACAACAATGCGGTATAGCCTGTGACTTCGACATTCAGCAAAGGGACACAATAAATATTGCAGCCCAAAAGATTCAAACAATTACAGTATCTTAACAAAGTATTGTCTAAGATTTGAGTGTGTAATCAATTACATATGAATAATTCAATCCATTATATATATTATTGAAAATATATGTATTAATCGAAAGTCAAGGGTTGTAAGATCAAGTTTAGTGAATATCTAAAAATTGAAAAGTGATAATTGTTATAGAAATAGAAATGCAACATAGGTGTAATATTAAATAGAAATACATGTAATAATTTTAATGTATCATAAGCATTTGTGCATATTTCATATATATACTTTTAGTTGTATGAAATGAAACTCTGCGCGAAAATTTTAACCTAACTAATATCTTAAGTACACGTGATTGAATAGTACACATAGTGAATTTTTGACGACGTCTTTTTCTTAAATTTGACACTAGTGTATTCACTCCATTGTTTCAGTTGATGCGTATTATTTATGATAATTATTACCCTTAAAATACGATGTATTATACATCATATAGTATAGAAAACCTTATAAAATATTTCGATATATAAAATGAGTTTTCATCCACGTGTATGAATGATTCATCATAAAATTATCATTTTGTTATACATGTTCACTTTTCTAATCTTCAGTGTAAGCAGAATGGAAACGATTATAAATTATAAATGATAAATTTTCCCATTATAAAATTAGGCAATTTATCTTATTTTAAAAATTGTGCAATTTGGTGCTTAGTGTAAAATGTAAATTTATTCAAATCAAGAAACGAATATAAATAATATACACTTTGCTTCATATTACTCTCATTTTAAAATCACTGATTTTGACTGATGTTATGTATACATAATTAATACAGCTGTACATAATATTTTATGAAATTATTTCTCTATTGGTTTTATCTCAAAATTATTTTGCACGGATTTATACCCTTTACGAAAGGTACTGAAATCAAGCAATAATTGATACCGAGAATTCGAAAAATGTATTCACTTTTCACGCAAAAAGACTTCGCTCACAGGCGTTTGATATTTTTTGCATAATGCATTTCAAGCGGAGATGAATATTCATTAAAGAGCTGATAATTTTATTCAACGACAAAGTATAATAAAAATACAATTGATCTGTGAGTACTAATTTTATGAATAATTGCCTATTTTAAATTTGTATAGTATTATGAAAATCGACGAAATAAGTTTTTAACTGTTGTTTCAAGACACACGAACAATACACTGAAAACCAAATTGATAATTCAAATGAGATAATTTGATTATTAAGAATATTGTTTAATTTTTATGAATTTTTAATATTCTGGACATATTGTTTTTAATATGTATATAGAATGCTTTCCTATTTTCATAAATAAAATATAATCTTTCCTATTCAACATACCTTATGGTGATGTACATCTACAGTCCAAGTGTTGTCAATCCAATATGATGATTAGGTTTGAGGGAGAATGCGATGCAAATATGGCATGTAACATGAGTTTATTGATCGGACTGACAGTAAACAACTGTTGACATGAACTGTATAATATGTGGCTTGCCTTAATCCAAATCACCATCTTAAACTGTCAGTTACCGGACTGTGAACACACTGTATGTGTATGGTTACCATAAAACTACACGAGTATACTGTAGCATTTTTACATCAAATATAATGTATCCAAGTAAACATAGTTCAAGGCATGTCATAGCATTTAAGTTAAATTAATTTCACTTTACTTAACATGATGACATTGTTACTGCTATGATAACGAAAGTTTTAAATTTTGTGCTATTGACTTTAATCATTTGTGGTAATAATTCTGTACGTTTTTTTTTCACGAATGTAGAAAACTATATTTGTATTTCAACAAAGCAGTTTCTCATGTTAGTATGATCATTTGTTTGACCAGTTGGCTACAGCAATATAAATACTACCTTAGCTCTACTATATTATAATATAAATCAGCATAATTATTGTAAAGATTTGGTGGAAAGTAAAACAATTATTAAATAAGATCCATGTATTTTATCTAACAAAATAATTGATAAATCTCCAATTTCGAATCATACCTACTCTAAGCTTAAGACATCTGGACATTTAAAATACGAACATGTGTTCTAACAGATTGTCTTTACTTCGAAAAAATTATGGCGCATTTTAAAATAATAACTGCTATTTAGGTAAAATTTTGCTTAATCCATGAGATTTGGTCACAAACTGCACTTACTTAGCAATTCAGCCACCACTGTAACATTCTGTCTTGTAAAAATTATTCAAATACCTTAAAAACCGTAATCAATTTTTTTTAGACTTATATAAAAATATTGCTTTATTTATTTTCAAAATATGGTGCATCGTAATTAATATAGTCTGTTTGATAGTATTCTAAAATAAAAGTATCATAGATAATTCAAAAGAAAGATAAAGCTATTTTTTAAAAATAGATAAAATATGTTATATAAATAATAAAAAGAAAACTCGACTCAGAATACAAGATAAATTCCAATATTAAACGTTCAGATTGAGACATAATATTTCCCCTTCGTGTTATCTCCGCGTTTACCTTGAGCGCGGTATCTCGTTTAATAGAGTCTTCTTATATACAATCCTTAAACCGATGCGAGGTATTTGTAGGATGTAGGCACACTGCCATCCATATTATAAATTATTCACACACATCCCGCGTGTGCTGCCATGGAAAAGTGTTTCACCGCCGACTAGACCAATATTTTCCAAACATAATTTATTTCGCGATGATAACTAATTGCTTATTATAAATATACTAATAAGGATGCTACAATTCATTTCGTTCTATAAATTTAGGCTTATAGTTAGTTGTAGTTATTCCATCACTAAACAGTAGCGCTTTGATGATTTATTTATTGAAATATTTTAAGCTGTATCCATTTCAAAGTCGATACATATATAAGTGGCTCAGTACCAGACATAACTAACTCACATTTAAATAATTCATATTTTTGACTGATGGTGCTTGATGGAAAATGATTTTAAATTCTAAATTATTTAAAACTGGTAAACTTCAATATGTGAGATTACTGCTAGCAGTAATTCAGGCTACATTATATGTGGGCAGTGAGCGAATATATGTTATGTATGTAAGTATGTTATACCATATCTCACATATGGAGGTTTACCAGTTCTAAATAATTTAGAATTTGACTCACATTTTCTAATTGTAACGTTTTTTACTTCAAATTTCTACATCATACATACACTAGATAAATCATTAGTGATAAAACATTACTGACAACTGTAACTATTTCTGACAACAACGATTTTGTTTTATTATAATTTCACATAGTAAAATGCCAGAAAAGTTAGTGGCTGTAATGTTTAACAAATGCTAGGCCTGTGTATTTGCTAAATATAATAATTAAATTTAAAAAATCTGTGTTTTTTATACACGTATCGTAATCGATTTCATTGCTATTTCACCAAAATAGATTTAAAAAAAAAACAATCCGTTCGTTAAACTCTATATATCTCAAAATCACTTTAATGTGGGATAGTCATGTCTGGCCAGCCGCATATCTCCACAGTATCAAAATTTTCACTTCATGAATGAAGTGTAGTCAATATATTGAAATGCAGGACGATTTTTTTTGTTTCAAAAATTATTGGCAGCTGTGGAATTCAAACCTAATATTTCCACACAGTAGTAGCAACTCACCTCTAAAATTGTTCATGCAAATTGATGTTTTAAAATTTGTTATTTGAATTGAATTTAAACTTATTGATAATAATTGAAATGTTGTGATTTATATGTATTTAAATTTGCTTCCCTTACTCCTACATTTTGAATTCCATTATAATTTTATTGTTGTTGATGTAATGTTGAGTATGAATATTTCTGTATGGTAGGATACATTTAATTGATTTAAATGTGGCAAATCACTATTTAATGTGAAATGGGAAACGCTGGCCTAGACGATATTCGATTTATACATATTTCGTTTGACACTACGCACTCTAGAAAGTACGCGCCTCGCGAAAGCTCTGAAGAGAAATGGAAGGGGACGACGCTGAGGGGAAGGCGTCGGTTCGCGCAGGCGCCGCCCCCTGGCATTGCCGTCCGGGACAGTCCTCGCCCCGACGTTGGCAAAGCACCACCTAGCTAACAACGCCGGAACTAATATACTGATCACACAGTACTTTTCACCTGTACAGTGTCATATAACCTAACGTCACATACTGATAAAGCTCGATATGTATACCGGAAAACACAGTGGAAGCTTTTAACCGTTACAATCAAACTTCAACGCCGTATAACTTAATATAAATACATTTAATAACTTAATTATTCACAATCATATTAAGTAAACTGTTGTTGCTAATTTTAAATATATAAAATAAAATATGTATAATATTTCTACACACAGAATAGTTTAAAAATACTTTCTTTTATTGGTGGTTAGTATTATATAATTGTATATTAAGAATACTATTAGTTTGTATAGTACAGCATCAGTGGGCTGGTCAATTTGTTATCGTTGGTTGAGTAAACCTTACTCTGGGCGCTTGATTTGTGTTACAACCTTCAAACTGATTGATTACTTAATAAGGTAGATGCTTTTATGTACTTCCGTTTTGTCAAGAACTCTGATATGGCATTTATATATTGTGAATAACGGACGATTAATATGCGGCGAACTTGTTTAAGGTTACAATCAAAGTGTTGTGTGCTTCGTTGAAGACGGTTATGTGGAAAGAAAACGTACGCAATCATTTCAATTGGTAAATATGAAATTGATTTATATTAACATTTACACATTATCATTTTTTTCTTTATTTTTATGAAGTTATAATTATTATGAAAGCTTTTATTTTATGAAAATCTCACCTTTTTAAAAAATGAATTGTTAAGACCAAAATGTGTATTCCTAAAATGACGTTGATAAAAATAAGAGTCTTACATTATCAAATTTAGTACGGAGTATTTTTCAGTTTTATATCTTTAAAATATTATTTATATTTTTGAATAACAGTTCATTCATTTTTGAATTCGTTCTATTGTTAGATTGCGTTTTATTTGATTAACAATTGTTTAAAATTATAAATATTGAAAATACACAAACGCTGTAAAAAAATTCTAACTATTCGCAAAACGTTCAACTTGGATTTAGGCAATAGGTATTATATGCATATTGTTTAAAATGTCGGGTAATTATAAACAATTAAGTGTGTCTTTTTTAATTCCACTTCAAAAATATGTGATTTTTTTCTTATTGCTATACATATATAATTGATGTTAAATTTGACTTTTTACAAGCGTATATTTTGAATGATATATTGAAAAACAATCATAAAAAAATATTTTTACAAAACTTTGGACGTCATAAAACTGTATTTTCAATTTTATTTAAGTTTTTATTGTACTTAATTTACATTATTATATAATGCAGTATTTACTGTATAATATTGATAACACTGTTAACCCACAATTATTAATAGTAACATAAATCATGTTGCCATTTAGAAAAAAGCACATCTGATATGTTTTAAGTCGTATGTTGTAGTTTATTTTAGAAAATCGAATATTAAAAAAAAATATTATGAAACAGGGTCAATTTTCTGTGTTTGTGTACATATTTTGAAGCATTGCGTAAATGATAATATAGTCTAATAAAGATAATAAATCTTTCAAATTATATAATAGACATACAAAATAATCGATTTATAAATATTTATAATGTGAAAAAAAAATATGAGTAAAATAATGGGACGTAGAAGCTGCACCGAGTGGGTTAGTTTATAGCGTGCGCGCCTAGTATTCCGAGGAATGGAGGCTCGATTTCCGATTTGGCCGATATTTAAAATCCAAAAAATGCAGGACTGGAATACTCATTGGGTTGAACGTTAGTCTGACAAACAATTCTCATGAAAAATAATCTGTCAAGACGTCTTCACCTTACGGAGATTCATATACTCCTCTTACGGGGTGGATATTTTCACACTGTGTAGATCTATATGCTCCACGTTGGGTGAGAAATACCATGTTCTCATATAAAAAAATATAAATATAGATGATTTAAATATAAATATTTGAGATCCATTTCTAACATATTATATAAACATTTGTTTCAAATAATTAAAAAATATAAAGACAGGTGACTGACGAATTTAAAATAAAAAAAGTTCTGCCCGTTGGGGGTCGAAATGTAAACCAACCTTCGGGAAGGAAGGATGGGACAAAACCGCCACTGGGTAAGCGGGTTTATTAAATTTTCTCCCTATACAAAAAGGGTCCCTTTATTTAATCATGTGACACTCGATGCCTAATTGTTTAACGGGCGAAAACATTTTTTTTCGAAAATTAATTTTAATGAAGATTGGATGGGTGACTCTCGCACATTTCTGCGGATTGTCCGGCATATATTTTTACGCTGCGTCGTGAATTTTGATGATATTTGAAAATTGGTAATACCCTACCCGTTTAGGATTTTACAAATAATATTCAAAAGCTTTTATATGATAAAGGCGGAATTGATTGCCTCTTCGGCATCCGAAAGGTTAATGTACCCGGATTGGAGCTGCGGTTTCGATTTGGATTTAATAAATAAAGATGCAAAATGATAATTAGGCCGACTCTCGTAAAAAAAATCTTTCAATAATAAGTCTTTACGACGCAAATATCCATATAGTACATTTTTTGAGTGGGGATCTTCAAACTGTTGTTAATTAATTAATTAATTAGAAGCAGATTCCCGAAAAGCTATATCGTCGTATTACTGGCAAAAGACGTTAAAATGAAAAAGTGAGTTATGAGATAATCGAGTCTTAATCTTTGAGGCTCTGTTAAATATATTTTACAACAATTCATGTATAATACGGCGATATTTTCTGATACACGAAATTTAATGAAAACTAAATGTATTTTTATAAGCTCTACTTATGTTACAGGTAACAGCGTTATTTAAATTTAATATTCTACAAAAAAAAATCTAGTTACATAATATTAATTTTTATGTTGGGTAATTAGTCCAGGAAAGCTTAAATTTTATTTAGTTTCAGATTATTTTTCAGTCGTTTATATTTTATTGTTTATTGAATATTTTATTATACATGCCCATCCGTGATGTATGTAGCTTTTGATAATCACACATGCCCTTAGTTAAGAGATATTTATCATTTTACTCAATATAAATTTATTTATCAGAAATATATCTATCGAAAATAAATCATAGTTGTTAATATACAGAAGATTTTAATAAAAAAAAAACCAAAACTGTGACAATTGAAATAGCCGTTGAAAATTTTAATAATTAAAATTAATTATTATCAAATAGGCATCTATGTATTAAGTAAAATAATGCTTGGTCAAATTAACTTTTTTAATGAAAACATACCCAAAGCTGGCAGATAAAAATTATAAATTGTAATAACGTTATAGAAGTTTTAAATTTTCAATGTTTAGCTGATATACCGGAAATAATGCGAGTAAAGAAAAAAAAACGTGATTATATAAGTTGTTTGTCTAAATCATTTAAAAGAGATTTTCATATAGAATATTATAAAACATCATAATATTTTTTCTGTTTATTTTTATCTTGCCTTAATTAAAAATTGCTTTTTATATTTTTATAAGCTACATTTTTTCTTTTATATAATATTTTTGTATTCGTATAATATAATGTAAATTATGCCACAAATTTAGAGCAATAACAATGAATATTTCGATTTTCTACGTTTATAAATATAATATTTACAAATTGCTTTCATGTTTGATATAATAAAATAATTTAATATGATTCTGTATTTTTTTATAAAATATATTTTGATTATTTCTTATATATAATTATATCATCAGGATCACAATATATAATATGAAATATTGATTTAAAGAATCTCATTATTTTAAAATGGTATATCAACGTCTGTCGTAGACAATTAGGAAGTAAATATTATTCAAATCCAATAAAAAAAGGTCTCCTTGTATTTTTATGTTGAGTAATATGCTAAGCAAAAAAACGAAAAAAGTAATTGTTTTGCTTATCATTTCTTTGTAAGTTAGATTCAAAATGCGCTCATATCGCAAATATTTTAATTTATGTACGTTTTCCTCTTTGAAGAATAAAACACACCAAGTCGATGTTGAAATTCATTTCATAAAACAAACGTCTTTGAAAACAATGTTTGAAAAGCCTACATTTAAACCGATAAGTCTCTTTTGTTCACGAATGTATTATTTTATCTATTGTTTGAAAACGTATTCAAAATGATTTGAATATTTTAATTGGATGGAAACATTTTTCATCTCTATTCAATCAGATATTTGTATTTACTCCCACGGTGTTTCGAAATTGCAAATAAATGTTGTCTAAATTATGAAAAAAAATCATATCGACCACATAAAAAACAAATTAATAGTTCTTGAAAAACTAGACTCCTAAATACAAAAAATCTAACTCTTTTGATTTTATTTTTAATTAAAAATATTCTTGTTCACGTAAAATGCTAAAATTTGTTACTTATATATATTGGTTTACCCTATTTACCACAATCATCAACAGTAATATCGTTAAAAATATAATGTATTCCGTATATTTAAAGTTTTCAAATACAAAATCAAAAATTTCAAAAGCTTTAAATTAAAGTCACTTTAAATTAAGCTTCGCATTTGAATTTTTCTTCCAGACTTGATTCTGAAGTTATATCATGTTTTTTTACAGATTTGTTTCATGTTCTTTCTCAATTGGGATTTTGTTCTGCAGGCAATCTTTTCAGTTATTGTATTTTTCTTTCAAGTCTTATAAATAATGTTATTCTTTACTATTTCATAAAGAGAATATTTTAAATATTATTATAATATTTCATAGAAAAGCTTTCATATCCCAGCAAACAGAAAAGATATATGTATTAACAATAAGCATTTAGAAGATTTTACAGAACGTTTTTTATGGAGGCTATCATAAATATTTTTAGCTTTTTGAAAGTTATTGGACACAGCCAAATAGTAAAGTTTATCTATTTTAAAAGCTAACAACACTCTTGGTATAATATCATGCGGTATTTTAAATATTATGCTTTCTTTATATCATGCTTATAATTTGCCTTATAGGTATTATAAAAATAATGCAGAGAAAAAACCATTTCACATTTATTGAGATGGTAAAAGATTGAGATGTTAATGCCAAAATCTCTTCGCGCTTTGCATCGTTCAGCACGTTTAATATAGTATATTTATAAAACAAAAGATAAGTGAGCATTAATTTGGCTTATTTTTGGTATAAATTATATATAAAATAAGTCTGTAAAATTCTAAGACGATGAATTAAAACTTTGGTACTGACCTATAAAACTATTTTTTTTAGCGAACTATGTGCATAAACATCTTTAATGACATATTTCTATAAAATTTTTATCAATTTAACTTGAAAGTTAAATACTATAAAGTAATAAAGTTAATACAAAAACTCTACTTAGAAAATGATAAAGAAACTCAAATACATTAAATTCGAAACGTGTATTAAAGTAGTGATCATTACAACTTATAGTTTTTTTTAATATCTAACATATTCAACAAGTAAGCAGTTTACTTTTTATTATTGTATGGTGAATTAAGATATAAGAAAGCAATTGGTTCAGTAAGGAAGTTGTCCTCATTCCGACGCGTAGACTTTCTGTATTCTGCGTAACCGCTCTGAAATAAAATGAACTACATTTATCACATTTAATAGATTTTCAGTTGAAATAAAATACGAAAACAGGCTCATTTTTATTTGGAATCGCATTGGTATATCACATTAATGTGTAATTGTAATTTGTATTATTACATAAATATTTTTTTTTTTAATTTTGCATTTAATTGTTTAAAATAAGAAAATGAATACATACATGATCTATTTGTATTCGATAATTTCAATTTCGTAGTGAATATAGTAAAAAATGCTGTAGGAAAGCTGGATATAAATATCAAAATTTTGTATACAAAATTATCAGCTCAAAGTTTTGATCAGTTTTATAGTAACGGAAATGAGAGCCTTTAATATGAAGCTTTGAGAGAATGACATATTTTGTCAAATCATCGTCATAATCACCCATGAACTTCTCAGTTTGTTCACTGAACATCTTTTCTTAAAGATTGATGTTCTCCAAATAAGTACCATGTATTTTTTGATATTTGATTATAACATAATAAAATACTTAGGTTTTAATCTATTTGAGGTATACAAACGAACTGTGGTAATAGATTAAGTATGCACATCCAAATATATATTTCATAATATGCATCACTTGACTAACTAAGTTGTTTATTTATTTAACGGGTATCATAGAAACAATTTTCTTATTTTTTTATCAAAAATTTAAAACAAATCAAAACAAAAAATATTAAAGGTAGGTTTGATTTTTCATATATACCATGAGCTCGGTCCAGAAGTAAGGCATATGGATCTCAACAGTTCGAAGATTACCATATGGGAAATGAAATAAATAGATCTACGTATTGTCGAGAATAATTTTGACAAATTTTCATTGATGAGAATTGACTGCCAAGAAATTTTTCAATCTATTGATCATTTAGTCCTGTATCCTTGATTTTTTTAAAATCTAACAGCTGTGAGAATCAAACTGGAAATTTCCAGCTCGAAAGCGTGCACATTAATTAGCTTTTAGACTACTGTGAACGATAGATAGATACATAATAACATTTTCATAATAAATACGATTTTTTAAAGTTTTTAAACCAAATTAAAAGTAAATAAAAATCCAGTATTTGACAGTTTTTCAGATGAATTCGTGGAGAACTCATTTCAAAAGCTTAGAAAGTAATTGACAAGAGTCAACACAATGTTCACACTGATCACGAAAAAATAAAACTAAAGTTTTTTCTTATTTTATATTTTTTTTTATCAAGCTTTCACTGGGGTAGGTTGAAATTTATTTCTTATTAAAACTAATTTTATTCATTCCACTATAACACATGTATTTTAATATTTGGCTGTAAGCAATACTTTTAGTTTCTTATTGATCATCGCTAATAATGTTTAAAGTTAAAATTAACACAGATAACCTTAGAATGCCAGTCAAAATGACTTCCCCATCTGGAAGGAGTTCTTACGATAGACAGACAAACATGTATTTTCTGTTTTATAGGATAGATTTGAAAAACTTTATTATATATAGCAATATTTGTAGGATTATATATATGGTCTTTTGTTAAATTTATAATTCAAGGTGTTAGTTTATACTGATAAATAGGTAGGTTGATAAAATAACCAATAAATTATTTAAAAATAACTTTTTGTAAGAGAGTCGCGTAGTATTTTAACTACCCTGTATTATTGTAAGTCGTTATTGATTGATATTCAAATAAGTTTGAGTGCCCGAAAATACAGATTTATTCAAATTACCCACGAACTGCCAATTAAAATATTTAGATTTGCAATTCCTTTTTTATTTCTTGTGTGAATTCGTGCAATGCAAATGTGACAAAAATGAAATAATATAAAAGAATTTTCATACTGTAAGTTTCTTGAAATTAATTTACGAAAAATATTTTATTTGGAGATGTGAGTGTTTATGCTGAAATTTATAATGTCCGTTCAATATTTATAACATGTTAGAAAACACTCTGTCGAATTACATACTTTAAAATTATAAATAAAATTTTAAAAAAGTATCTAAAATTTTTAACGGGAAACAAGGGTTTTAACATAAAAAATATTCATTATCAAACACACGGAAATATAATGTAATACAATTGCGTAAAATTATAATGATGTTTCTAAAAATTTGATACATATATGTAGAGCCTTTATAAAACAATATATGACACATAATAGACAGAGCCTACGCAGATCATTTAAATTATCATTCATTTTATTTGATTTCACTTGAGTGACAAATATGATTTCAAATATATGTGTATATGACACTTATTAAAAAAGTGCTTGTTGAAAAACAAGCTCAATAATCAAATTACTTTACCCATCAAGATTCATGATTTTTGCGTATCGAATAACAAAATACAACTGTTAAAAGCTATTGTCATGTGTACATGACACTAGCAAGGAAAATACAAAAAAATAGCATCAAAAAAGAGGAAGAATGAATTTAGTGTTTGAGTAAGCTGTCAGTGTAAAACATCAACATTTAAAAAAATTTAGAGAACAAATAAAAAAGTATGACATTAATATACGAAATGATATTGGCTTTTAAAATAATTGCTGTACTCACAGTTCGTTTTGTAGTTGACATATATAGAGATTGAATTTATATGATCCTTAAACGGAGGTTGAAAATGATTCAGATTTTGACAATCTTAATATCAAATGAAAGCTTTTTTCAAATGAACTTAAATGAAACATTGGTATCCCTTATAAAAGCTTAGAGAGCAATAATCTGTATGCAATTTTAAAGATGATGTTGATGCTTTAAGCAAATGAATGCTATTATCTATGAAGCGGGTAATTTGGAAGTCAATCACCCTTAAAAAGATTGAATCAGGATGGTGATGATGCAGCGGGAACATGTATTTTTCCTTTAAGTTAAAAGTCAAAAGTGAATTTTTAGCTTTATTTATTAGAAACAAAAGTACCAGTGTCAAAGCAACGTATTCTTACAAATTCAAATAAAGATAAGGATTTTTATATTATATCGACTGTGGAAAGAAAACAGACCTAAGCCACAAATAAAAAAAATTACAGGAGGCAAAACAAACGTTAATTCATGATTGTGAGCCAATGTCAAAACATTACATAAAACAACCTTGAAGTGCCTGGTAAAACTGGTATTTTATTTACTCAATATGATATTAATTTAATAAATTATTTAAGAAAAACCGGTATAATTAATTATATGGAAGCCCTTTTTCCGGGTTGCAAATTTTACAGGCTATCCTTTTTCCACACTTAAAAGCTAAATTTAGACACTAATTTAGCATTTTCAGCTAACATCCGTGTATTAAGTTGAATACATTTAAATTATCAAATAAAAAAAAATTGGGTTACGTCCTTTTTCTTTTACACAGTAGATATGAATTCTAGCTTAACTAATTAAATATGAACGTGCAATATTTTGATGATCGGATGTTACTTTTCGTTTTTGCCGTTTCCTGCCGATATTATTGTTTTAAGGGGTAACTATTGAACCAAACATCTTGTATGTCAGCGGTGCGTGATTAAGTCATTAAGAAGTGCCATTTATTTTTTTTAATGATAAAATATCATAGATACAAACGGAAACGTGAGTTAACCCTTTGAGGAGTATGGCCGCATATGTGCGTCCGTGCTCCTTGTCGCATTA
>JAGVSQ010007502.1:0-15262 GCA_022683975.1 Rhyacophila evoluta
ACTAGTATATGTGATTAAATTGATAATATTTTTTTCATTTTTAACAAAGTTATACAATTGCAAAAAATCGCGAATTTTCAGGTACGCTGGAGGACATTGAGAAATTTTTGCGCAGTGAACGTGTTGATCCAAGTTATGAAATTTAGCCAATAGTAAAAAAAAGTACAAACAAAAATATTTTTTACATAGCTCTTGGTTGGGATATTAGTGGAAACACAAGTTTGAACATATTGTCGATAATATTTATATTTTTTCTATTTACTTTGATCACCAGTGATATTTTATATTTTTCAATTGTATAAAAAGTCTATTTTTTTTCTCTCTTAAAACTATTTCCATATAATTCAGCATATGATGATTAATTATCTCACAGTATTCTTTTAAATACACAATAGTAATATGTGAACCAAAAGTCATTAGCTGTCCAATGTGGATAATTATATCTGTTTGAATAAGATTCCAAATTTTCATTGGGAAATCTTATTCAAACAAATATTGTAACTGTCCACTGAGCCTAGTACTGGAATAAGAAGTCATCATAGGTTAATTGTGTCAGAAAGATATTTAATTTATTTGCTTCAAATAAATAATGTTTTATTTTGTACAAGATAACGTTATAGGTTAAAATTCTGTATTTGTTCATTTTTATAAAATGAAAATTGTTAGCATTGAAGGCAAATTTAAAAGATATTCCATTGAAGATTGCTCGGTTAATTATTCTGTTGTTTGTATTAGAATACTTCAATTCTAGAGTGAAAAATAATTTAAATATTGTAATTAAAACAAAAGACTTTTGATGCACAATAGCTGAAGGATAGTATCATTAATCAATATGTGATATTTTTCCAATACTATTGTCGATCTTACGGTATTGATGGGATCCTAGAGCATGAATATAATTAAGTAATCCTACTATGTATGCAATTAAAGAGGATGACATACTTGCAAAATCTCTGATAGGTTCCAGGAGTTGTTCGGGAACCAGCGGATCATCTCTTGCATTGATGAATACCATAGGTTTCTTGATGTTTTCCAAGTAATTACTACTTGAACTCCAGTGGTAGAAATCAGCTACAGAATTGAAATTGAAGACTTTCCTGTAATTAATTATAAAAAAAAATGAAATGATGTGAGAGGGCTATTTTCAAAGTGAACTTATTCCACTTCAACAAATTTTTGGCAAGCAACAAAAAACTGTTATGTTTTTGTTATCTCTGTGCCAAATTGTATTTTACACTCTGAGATGGATATTTCGATACTAAAAACTATGCAAGTGTTATTAAAAGTAAATATTTTCTCATTTTTCATTTAGAATAAGTTACTTTTATAAGTGATACTCGGAATAAGTTACATTTGTAACTAACACATTCAGAATATGTTACACTTTGTAAAAATTAGTATGAAAACTGCCACGTTAAGTGTTGCAGAAAATATTGTTCTAGGCCCTAAAGTTTTTAATCGGGATTAGGTATACAAAATAAAACATAAAAATGTAGGCATTGATATGATAAAATTTCATGTACAAAAATGTCTATAACAAAACTAGCTTGGTAAAAAATGATGTGCAAGAATCTTAAGATTCTAGCATAGATATAATGTGTTAACATACCTGGTATAAGCCTCGTCAATATCTGGCAAGGTGGCCGCTGACACAATACTATGTTCACTGAGTTGAAATCGTTTCCTCAGATCCTCTGACAACAGCATGTGCTTATGGCGAGTGATAATGTTCCTATAGTTGTCCGTCATCACATACAAATACACTCGTCGGAAGTTTTGCCAGTGGAGAAGATACTTCACAGTCCTATGAAAATAAGTAATATTTAATAAAATATGCAGAACAAAAATTACACTGACAACATCGAAAATATATCATCACCAATATTGCAGGAACAACTAACTTGATTTTTTGATTTAAGTCACTCTGTAAAGTACAGTTTTAATTTTTGCAACGTCTGTATCATTCTCACATTTTTGCATATATTATATATTAAATACGATATATTAAAAAAAAAGCAAAACAAAAAATATATTTACAATCATGTTTATTACTTGATACCAATTACTACATGATATAATTGAATTTAAATTGAATCATTCAAATGAGATAATATAATATATTATTATCTCTTAAATATTTATGGCAAACAATGTAATCTGCCCAGGCCTAATAGAAGCAAGTTTTACTAATATGTTAAATTTCAATTCCCTATGAATCCTATATATTGTTATTATTATGTCGAAGGTAAATATATAATATCTATCAGTGAGAAAAAACACGTGAAAAAATCCAGAATAAAATTGGTACTTCCAAAAACTAATATTAAAGTAAAACAACTCCGTGATATTTGCATCACATATTTTGAATCTAAATTTAAATGTGGGACTCCTGATGGGTTGGGTACTTAGTTGAAAACCAGTCCAAATAATAATTATCATGGCCAGATAAAACATCACACACTAGTGATTACAATGTTCCATATGCTTTTGGCCATAAGTGGTTAAAAAATGTGTAACACATTTAAAGTAGTGAGATAACATGAATAGGTCGGCAATTTATTGCTTCAGAATTTTTAAAAGTTTTGCATAAACTTCTTGTTATCTAAAAGCCGAGTCAAGGTTGAAAAAAATGATAAGCATATTCTTAGTTAGTTAAAATAAAAGTGGTGTGATTGTTTTAAAGAAGATAATTGCTTGCTTGCTTTTGAAGTGATATGTAGTATCTGAATGTGAAAAGCTTTTTAAGGTTTAAGTGGTAGTTTATTGATAAAAACATACTTATAAAGTAAGATTTTAGAGTGTAATAAGAAACTTACAAAAACAGTCTTTAAGACAAATGAGTAGAAGGAAATTTAAAAAAAATCTAAAATTCATTTTAAATTCAATAACTACAATTATGTAAGATGTTTTTGGGTGATTGATTATTGATTCACATATAATAAATATTTATGGAAATGTTCCTCCTAAGTGGTTAAATTGTTACAGTGAATATGAGATTAAATAAAACTCATTTACTAGTAAAAAAATTGAAAACAACAATGAAAATTTGTGGGCAATCAAAATTCGATAATAGTGATTGCATTACCTACTAAATACTTCTCAGTACATCTTCTATAAAGAATAGTTATATGCATAAAACTCCACCCCTTCTCTCCTCTTTATACTATGAACAAAAGCTTTTATTCAATATGATGACACCAAATCAACACATTTCGATGGATATGCATGTATAAGTCACTCTAATCAATGATTATGCAATTAAATCTTTGATTGCTCAAAAATCTTCTTCCATCCTATTTTTTTTTCTATATATAAGAAAAAGTTAACTTACTCGATAGCATTGTAGCCCTGACATATCGATACCCCACCAATAATTCTTGGTGAATGATTACGATTCTTTTCTCCGAGATATTTTGTAATCAGATTACCACCAAGGCTGAATCCAACTAATACCAAACGGGTGTGAGGATACCTGTCGAGGAGATTTTCGATCATCGAGCTGTAGTCGTCAGTGTGCCCTGAATGTAAAAAATGATATTATTGATTATATCTGCATTTTATCTGGTAACATTAAACTTTATCATCATAAGTAATATCCATGTGCCATTGGTTCTACGGAAAGGTAATTGTCAACCATCAGTATCATGGTATATAACGAATAAAGTAGAATTGATTTCATTTCAAATATTTGCTAGAATTGTAAGAGTAGTATGACTATGAAACTGCACCGGGGATGGCAAATAAGAAAACATCTTTTAAATGCATAATCTCTTATAAATAAATACACATTTCTGCTATAATTTTTGCAATTCTCCATGAGACTAATTTCCTCTGAAAAAAAAAATTATTAACCCATTCAATAAATTGAATTAGACTCTTCACAAATAGACAATAACCCTAAAATTACTTTATGAAAAAAAAATATTTCACTGAATACAATAGCAGATTCTAAGAACTGAATATTCCTTACCATAAGAGAAAATTCTATTAGCAGTGACCTGCACGCTATTAAGAGCTCCAATATGGTTGAGAACAGCACATCTGTATCCATGATATTGCGAATAATGGACAAAAGTTCTGATGTAAACACTTTCAGATGTGTTGCCGATGCCTGGACAGATAGCAACTGTTATGTCATCTGAAAATTTAAATAAAATGATAACATTGAAATGAAACCTTGACTGGCATTATTTGCAGAGAAAATTATCAAAAAAAAAAAAAAGTAATGATTTACAATCCATTTCATTCTTTGCGTTACTGTATGTATGAACTGTATTTAATAGCATGTTGTTCTTTAAATAACATCTGTGATTCATGAATAATGTAAATATTGCAAAGTCTCATATAATATTCAGTAGGAAAGTTCTCTTATTGAGATTCATAAACTGAAGAATGTTTATTACAATTAATGAATGTTAATTCACAAAATCCCATTAAAAATTACTTTATTTTTTGAAGATATTTATTATTAAAATATTTTTTTTAATTAGCATAATATAACTATTACCAAATCACTTAAAATACATAATATTAAAGTATTGGTTTTCATTTGGTGATAATAAATTTAAAACGTATGTAAAATATCTCATAATAATAGATCACATCTAATGCATTTGACCTATACCACCCTTGAGTTGTTAAAAAGTACTCATCATCTCCTGCAGCAGAAATAGTTCGCGATCTATTTCGCAATACACATGTACACGTTGAAATCAAAAATAAAGATAATAGAAGAGAATAATTAGCTGCTTATTGCCTGAAGTATCTTATAGACTTCTATTGCAAACTGGAACATTATCTGTGATATACTGACCTCAGATAAACTATATTCAGTTCAACTGTAATCAACTTCAGCATACTTGAGTACACTCAATCTATGACAGTTAATACTAAGTTCTTTGACATTCCTGTCACTTGTTGATATCAGAGTCCACGGATACATTCAATTAAGACCGCATGACAAGATGGTGCAGGTAGATATGGTGGGTACATTTAGTGGTTATATGAGATATAACAATGATGAAACTATACACTATATTGATAAATGATAACATAACATAAAATTGAATTAAAATCTTATGTCACCTTCATAGGATCCTCCTAGTGGCTCGTAAAGGTCATATGTAAGTGTAGATCTATCGGACAAAGTGAGGTAGACTCTTCCGCCAATCGGCCAAGGACATCTCACCCGACCGATGACAGTGTGGATGATGGTCTGAACATGCCCGCTGAATCCCCAAAGGCGAGTAGGGATGTATCTGAAATAAATAAAAATACCACGGTTAATTCCACATATTGTACTGAGATTTTTATATTATATATTGGACGTTGTTGCATTCTGTTACAAGGTTTTACTAAGTATCACCTGGCTTATTTAATTTTATTTTATTTTAAGATATTGAAAACAAAATAGCATTCTCTTCATAGACAATTAAATTGAATCATAAAAGGAAAGCCTGCTTTTAAATATTTTAAATTATAGAAGATAAGTTATCTGATAATTTAATCTTTTCCGACATTATTATTGGGATAACATAAAAAAACGGTAGATTAGCTTAAAAGATTTATTTCGTAAAATTTGACAAAAAATATCGCATATTTTAAGCAAATAGTAACAAAGAAGGGAGTATAATTAATTTAAGTCGAAAAAATATAAATATCATACATCAGCCACGAGAGAATACATACGTTATCTGTGGCAAAGTTAATGGAGTAATTGTAGTGATCTAAATATTTTCGATTACAATAAAATTTATTAAGACAACAAAATCGGTTTATTATCACCAAAAAAAAAGATCAAATAGGTCGATTGTGTTTCGTTTTCGCGTGACAACATGAAATGTAGAAACACAAAAAAGGTGAATTGATTGATACAATTAGCAGAAATGTATGTAAATAATTATATTTCAATTCGAAAACACGCAACTTCTATATTACAAAAATCTAATAAGAAAAGGGCTGTGGCTAGCATTCATGTGGATGTAACATTGTAACGGAACGTGGATAGCGATCCGAACTTCTGACAGTTTTGTTAATTTTGTATAATATAAAACAAATTACTCGAGTACGTGTTCCATATATGACAACCAAATTTACTTAATTTGTGGAATAATTGAATGATTGTATAAAACAAAATTAACGCCACGAAGGTCGTGGGAAAAATACGCGTAAGTATACACAGTATTCTATAAAAACACAAAGAAAATATTTCACAATAGTTGTAATCACAGTTCTACAAACAAATCTCAAAATTCCAGCATTGTAAAATAAAGTTGTATAAACTAAATCAGTCAATTAATCAACTAATAAATAAACGCTTCAACACATAATATTGTAATTAAGATGCGGTTCAATACAAGGGCCTGCGCAACCTCATCCGTATGTTGTCAATTCTATACCACAATTTCGCAATAGATACTAAATACTGAAACGGATTACAGAATTATTTTTATCATTTTTAATTTGTCAAATAATTGTATTAAGCCAGAAGATATCCGTTACGAATTATTTTCGAACCGCCGCAGTTATTTTAAAATTAATATATTGCTTATACAATATGTAATAATAATGAAAAATATTATACAATGTGGCACACAAATATATAAAATTAATTCCATTGTTGAAGTGCTTGTATGCTGTATTTGAACAGCTTTAAAAAGTATTTCACAGTATCTTAGTTTTTTAGCAATTTTTGCCGAATTTCGCAAGGTGATCGGGAAAAATTACGAAAAAATGTGCGAAAAATTGAAATAATATTGTATCATCTCTCGTCAACATACTCTATTAAACTCTATCGTAACCCAGTTACATATTTTCCATAGAAAAAAGTATGACCTAGGACTTACATATGTGTCCACGGCCTCTAACCAATGTCCTATAAAGACTCATATGTGAGTCCACGGTCGTTAAGCTGTTAATTTAAGAAGGTGCCCTTTCGTCTGTTTTACGCATAAAAATAAATACAGTTAGTCTAAATATTATAATTGCACAGTCATAAGCATCTCATGGAAGTCACGATCCTGTCTGAGAGACGAAAAAACGGGTTGATGTTGGTCCCATACACAGTGCGGAAGACGGCTGATATTTATTTTTTAAATTATGTGATTTTACATTTAAAATCAAGGTTTTGTCGCATAGTTGCGTTGTATCTGAAAGCGACGATTAACAAACTAAATATAAAGTAATCTACGTAACGTTCGATTGGAGACGGTTCGATTTTTTTTTAGATATAATACGATTACAGCCTTCACAAATAATATAAAATAATTACAGGTACAACTAATTTCGACAATATTTTTTTAATGCTTTATTTCATTAATTATTAATAAGAGTTATCTGAACCGCCGGATTAGAGATAACCATTGCATCGATAGAAAATATTTTTTCCACGAAATATAATACCGCGTTGTTTAGCACTTCAAAAAGAGCTGGCTCAAATAAATTTACCATTAATTTTTAACCAGATACTTGTAATTTCATCAATTGATTTGTTTCGTTTCGTTTCGTTTTTACACATTTAGTAACCCATTATCTGATTACCATAGACCAACGGCAGTTCTGATATACAGCTTCTGTTACTTCGGTGAGTATTGCCGGATCCGATGGAAGTGACGTCATTATTAAAGAAAATTTTAATTAACTATACGACTCTGTCTCGGGTTTTAATCATTCAAGAAGTCGCAGAATTTATGCGTATAAATCTCGGCAGCAAAAGGTTAAGATTGATCGCAAAAAAAACACACAGCCGAACGTATTTTATGTATTTTTTTTTAACATTTCACATAAGATATTAGACTGTTGATTGTTGCCGAATTCGGATTTAATTAACAAATTGCGGTTACGACACGTTTGCGGTGCGGTGTGTTTATATAAAATATGTATCAATTTTAATTGCTAGGCACTTGGATACATCAGTATTATACCATGAACCAACAGGTAACAGAATTATTGATAGGTCGTCAGGTAAGTGCTTTCATTGTATTCATAGCACGTTTTAAAAAATAATCATACTATGGAGAGGTCAATGGTCAATAATAATATAAGGCGCTCAATTTTTTATTTAAGAGATTGATTGTCATTGTATTGACATAAGTCATTCAATATTCATCACGCGAACACTGTCAAATTGGCAGGTCGATTTGTTTTCTTCAATTATAATAATTTGAAATACATAAAGCAGGGTCTTTAAAGAAGTAAGAAGGACGAATGAAAAGAAATTAAAATTTCTTCCGCGCGGAAAAACTCTTGAGCATTTGATTTAGCAGATTCGGAAGATAATAAATCTTTAGGAGTCACTGTGTTTAAAATATGGAAAATTACTGAATGAAATTTAAAATATAATCCCCGAGTCTTAAACAATTAGTACCAATGGAAAATCTATTCGCGTATAAGACAGAAATTTTCTTTTTGAATAATTCGAAGTTTTTTAGAATTAATTTGCTAGGGCACTAGATTTTATAAATTAAAAAAAAAACTTTAACTATAAATGCTTTTTATTGAATATTTAACGAATGAATAAACATGATATTTGACCATAAGTTTAAAAATCTTTCAAAAACTATTCATCTCGACATTCTTTATAGATTTCCGTTTAACAGTTTAATCCGTTAAGTTGAAAAAGAAACGATTCTTTCGTTTTACGAAGATTTCAGTATTATACAGTTATATTTTTAAACGCGGAATTAGAGTCGCTGTCTGGACCTGAAATCTAAAGCATAACTGTTGCGACAAATTTAACAAGAAAATAGCAAAAAATATATAGCAGGCTTGTTTAGTTGACTAGGTGTAAACAAAGATAGCACAGTTAGTATGGTGAAACGCCACAGATTTGGCAATTTAGTAAACGATATGAATTTTAACATACACGTATAATAATTAACGTGAGAAATCTATCGGAAGAAGAATACAGAAGCAAGCATACTGTCACATCATTTGATTAAACCAGTACTACAGTCACGCCACATCACGAATTATTTTTAATATGACTTGATATATGCAAATACATACGAAAATTAGTTTTTGGTTTTAATTATTCCATCAGCAAACTTTCACAATTAAGTCAAACTGATGATCGATAACGTAGGTGCCTTTATTCTCAAAACAGTAAACAAATTCAGTTCACATTTGGTAAATAGAGATATCATAATAATCATACGAAAATATCTCTTCTTTAAGTAGAAACGAGGTGATTTATCTTTGAACAATATATAACCATATTCAAAACAAAAAGGTTAGATGTCAGTTCAGTTCGTATCTCGAAAAAATAGATAACTCAATACCATTATTTATGCATAATATATTTCTTTCAAATGTGTTTACAAAGAATACATTACTTCACGATAACAGACGGCAGTACATTTATGTATATCTTAATGACTGAAAATATGTCCTGGAATTACTGTCATGTGATGTTTATTCGAATGAATAAGTTTTATCTATTGCTATTTCTTTAGGATTTGGACTCAGTGCATCTTGGTTAAATACAAATCGGTAAGTATTTGATATTAATATAATATATTTCATGGATTGACAGAATTGACAATACGATCATGGCACAATTTACAAAATCCGCTAGCAGACTTGGCGTCGGTTGGGTTGCACAGGATCAGATAAATTATTAAATTGGCACATCACAATGATAGGTATTGTGAACAGTGTGACGACTCCTTTGTACGAGACTTATCTCCGAATTGGTTCAAATTTTTGATGAGGTGTACAGAAACCTGAACATAGAAATGACAGAAGATTGCTTCTTGAATTTAAACCGATTGAATGATACAAATGTACGTTTCTTCAGGTAAAATTCTTCATTCTAAATCGTGATATTAAAATATTATTTCTCCTTTCGTAAGTAAAATATCAACGATAAAAAATAATATCCTACGCAACCTGGGTCGTATTATTTGGCTTACACAATATTATAGGTAGGAGGTTTGTACTAAGAACTTGATTTCGATAAGCTACTGATAGTCTTATCGATGGATTCGCGTTAAGTTTTTTTGAGAAAATATTATCATATTATGAAAATACGTTATTTTAATCTCGCATAAAAAAAATACTAAAATTTATAAAACATGCGTTTCATCTGAATAATAATGTAAGAAACTTAAGTAACCTAACCCTTTATATGGAAAAAAACTACTGGAGTAAACTAGTAATTTGTTTATCGTTTTATTTATCTTGTACAATTCGTTGATAGAAAACACGCTAGTAAATTAGAAAACACATCTTATTATACAATAAAATAATTTCCTATCCCATATCTCGCGATGTGTCATTCACTTTCTCTTCGTATTCTCAAATTAAATCCTATGAATTATATAATAGGCACATACTTGTGGCAATTACAAATTATATTGTCCGAATTTTAAGCTTTTAAATGAACTGCGTATCGTGGAAAATTAAATACTTATTTATGTATGTGTAACATTTTTGATACAATCCTTATGACTAACTCGTCAAATTAATAGCGCATAACTGCAAGTGTTTGTTTTTTTCTTATTTATATTTATGTCAGTTTTCTTTTGTATAAATATGTGTCTTTTGATTGATAATGGTCTGTTTAATTACCAACTTGTTTTTACGCTTTAATTTTAGAGTACTAAATTAATTATTTACTGTCAAAATCGTGAATTATAATAATATTAATACAATGTATGCATGGCAGAACGACTGTATTAAATAAATCATATTTTTTATGAAATAAAATGTATCATATATATATGTATAATATAGAAGTGGATTAAACTCGTTCAATATCACACTTAATTAATAACATGCATCTCATTTGCTAAGAATATTATAAAAACAATTATTGTTTCAATGTTTTTTTGTAAAATGAATGAAACATACGTCGTCTATCGCTCATGACAAAGCAATACCTCGTATACCACACGAAACAACAGATGACGAAAAAACTCTCCTGGCCACTTTTATTATATCAATATTTTTTAATCTTGCTATTATTCTGTAGTATTATGAATGTCTCCCCGGAGGCGTAGACGTTGGCGTGCGCGCCTAGCAATCCGGGGAATGCGGGTTTGGTTCTCACATCTGCCGGATTTTTAAAAACCCGAAAATGCAGGACTGAATACCCATTAGATTAAGCAATTGTCGTGGAACATAAGTCGTCACATTACGGAGATCCACTTTCGGAGCGGACATCTTTTCACTCTGTAGATCCATACGCTCCACTTCAGAAGCGAACATGGTTAGAAAAATAGGTAATATTTTTTTAACGTTGCCACTGGAAAAATTCGGAATTTGATTAAATGATGTTGACTATAAAGTTCTTTTCGTCTCTACTATCTTTGTTTCCTTTTTTGTATGTGCTATATGAGGTATTGCTTTGTCACGAGCAATATATAACGTGATATACATTTTGAATTTATTCCAATATTCCAAATTCCAAAAAAAAAAAAAAATTTCAATAGTAGTTGATACGTGAGATTTGATTATTGTCAGAGAGTATCGAATATCGACATCTCGTCATAAACAATAATAATTTCTTCCAACGAGAGGCGCGGTTGGGTTGAAATTATAATATCGAGTGTTATTTAACTTTCACTTGTTAAAAATCACAATTCGTCCGGGCACACGCCAAGTACGGGGCCCGCCATTCAGATCGGACATGACACAAATTAACAATACATGGTTATCAAACGCTGCGTACCGAAGCTAAATAAATACAATACACGAACTGTGGGTCAACAAATGTTTTATAATATCCGGACGAACGTACGTAAAGTAAATGTATCTTCTTTCCATTATTGAAACAAAGGTACTCCGGTCATCTCGTCACTTTTACAATGACTCACCATCTTTAATTTTATTCAAATAAAAATAATATATATATAATATAAAATTAAACACTTAATAAAATTGGCACTGCGGTATTAGTTATAATGTACTTTCTAGCAAAATGAGATGCTCATGAATATTTATGATGGTTTTGTATGAATTTTATTCGAAGTAGGCAATTCGTAAAACAAATTGAGAATTATTACCTCGATTAAACTTTTTGTTAATATATGAAACTAAACATTCACGTTTTGCATTTTTTTATAGATATAGAAATTTGAATAGAGTGTTTTCGGGAAGTTATAAGTATGAACTGTGATTATCTTTTGCCACGCCTATATGGAGAGGATTGTCAATTCTTTTGTAAATATAAATAAGAAACCGTAGTGAAGTGTGCTTGTATAAAGATCTGTCATAGCTTAAATTATCATTACGAAAAGCAATTATATTACAATTAAGAGAAATCTATTTTCCGTTGAGCGAGCAAAACGCTACGCTAAATTTGATAGAGACATTTCTGCGTGAAATCTAATTGCAAGAATATGGCTGCAGAAGAACGCATTTTATGTGAACGTGAATTCAGCCTTTAGATAATTCAGTCACGAATTCAAGCAGAATTTTCGCATAAAAAATCGAGTGATGTTGCCAAAAATTGAAATACAGTTTCATTTTATCTCGAACGGTTTTCTTTGTGAGAATTTTCTTAAATTTATAGGACGAATATTTTTATCGCGGTCCATAGTTTTAAAACGAATTCCGATATACATAACTGCGTTAACCGACGATGATTTGATTTGTATGAATATCGACAATTTAATGAAATCCACCATTCACAGATACATATGATTTCAATAACATACAGCGAGGTTCATGTTGACTAGATAGTTATATTCAACGTATTGTCTAGATCCAGCCTAATAATATTCACTTTGAAATGGCATTCACAAAAATTTTGTTATGAGTTATATATTTATAATAAATTATACATTATAGCCTATTTATTGCAAATCAGTAGCACGTATGCAGAAATTTATCAATTTAAGTCGTACGCAACCAATTTTGAAACTAGCTTAGGGAGTCAAACTAAAAAAGAAATATAAACATGCAGGATTATTACATGTGTTGTTAAAGAGCATCAAACGCGTTTAAAATAATAATATTTTCAGTTACGTATCTAGCACATTTTAAAGGAGTGAATATATTGCACCCTTGTATTGTAATCATATCAAATTGAAATCAATTCCATGGCTATCGCTAATAATCCATTATCACTAATCAATCGTGAACTAAATACCACAATACACACATATAATCGCCTACGTAACATAGATTTTTATTTGGTTCAACACGATAAAAACTCTAGTTAAAAATAATATATTTTAACTATGAACCATTTCATTCAATCGACGATCGACAAATCGAATTAAAATAAATTCACAGCAACATTTATATGATTAATAAACGGCTATCTAATTGCTAGAGACACGCCTGGTAATTTTAAACATCATACGGCGATAGATCTTTAGGTATCTTTCAAAAACCATTAATCTTATTCGTTTCATCGTTTGTGATATAGAGTTGCATCTAAAATCTGAGATTAAGCCACGCCTATAAGTAAGCGTATTTATGAGCGTCGCTCCCGTGACAGAAAGTTTCTCTTTTAACGTAAATTATTACGACGCCCGACCTGGTATCCGGAAAGTTCACCGAATGCAATTCGCTGACGGAAAGTTCACCGACTGGAAAGTTCACCGACTGGAAAGTTCACCGTGCCGCAATTCATCGAACGGAAAATTCACCGAATCTACAATTATGATTTTTGATTACAATAGAAAATATTATACAGTGTCTGTTATTTCATGGGTCATATTTTACCCACAGATCCCTCACTTAAAAATATATAAATTACTTCGGTAAACTTTTAGTCAATAAAGTTATAAACTTACTTACCTAAGTTACACTTTTTCAGATGTAGGCGGGGCTTACTTTGTATGGTAAAATCTCCCTAGAGAATTTAATCAGAATTGATTGATTTAAGTCAGTTTAACTTTCCACACATTTTTCTTTTTATTATGGTGGTTGTTTTTTCAAATAGTTAAAAATGTAAACTCTCTCTCTCTCTATATATATATATATTACATTTTTTTATACTAATTATAACGATGCTTTCGACCCTTTACAAATTACTTATACAAAAATCATAACTGCATATTCGGTGAATTTTCCGTTCGACGAATTGCGGTACGGTGGAACTTTCTAGTCGGAGAATTGTTGCCAGTGAACTTTCCGGAAGCCGCCCGAGCTTTTTAAAAACAAATCCCCAGATCTACATTCCGCACGACAATTTCAATTATTACATTATCACATTAAGTTCTACAGATTTCGATTTGTCGCTTTCTATTCATCAATAGGAAACTTTAAGCAACCATACTGAATTATTCTAAATTCTTATGGATCATTTACCAGGAAGTCTACTTGAAACCGGTTATTACGTAACATTTTCAGTATATAATATTCATTAAACCTATCGATGGTGCTGTATATATTCTCAATGCAAAACGTGAAAATATTTTACTTCTTACTATCACAAAGATGTGAAGATAAGAAGTAGATTAAGCAGCATACCCGAGCGATGAGTTACTCATGTAACAGTAGTGGACCTGATCAGAACACGTGTCGTAGATGACACTTCAAAGTCTAATCCTAACCTGCATTTTGTCCCGACCTGTGGTGAGATAACCTTCACGTTGGGTACCGATATGGTTAAAAAAATAAAAACATACAAATTGTACTACAATATATTGAAGTTGTATGTATTGTATCGTAGTCGTTATTTCAGTAGGAGAGACCGATCAATAAAAATGCAACAATCGCGTGCGAATTATAACAGTACACTTTATTGCAAAAGTACACATTAAATAAGATGCATTGGACATTTAATTTTCAGATTACAGTAATTTATAGCGGAGTTGGAATATTAAAATCTCCCGTAAAATAAAATTGCACGTTTTTTATTTATAAATGTTTCTGAACTCGATTTCATTTATATATATATATATATACATTTCAAACGTGCATACTAATATACGAATCCGCATCAATATCTATGCACAAAGCTTGATAAAAAAATGAAATGTTGCCAATTTTGTATGTTGCAAAAACGTAGGTATTTCTTAAATACTCCCGACTATGAATCCTACACAAACCTACGACTCCCCACAAATCACAATTACATACAACTGACTATTTTGTCTCGGTGACCGTGTTGACAAGTAGTCACACTTACGAATCCATGGGCAGTGGACACTGTGAACATGAAACATGAATACGTGGTCTTATTGATAACTCTGCTGCTCTGACTAATATTGGTCTGTATGCCCCTGATAACCGCCTAAGAAATCGAGAACATCAGCTGTTTTTCATTACTAAATGCAGGACTATCCTGCCAGTAGTCATGCCAATG
>JAGVSQ010007503.1:0-15262 GCA_022683975.1 Rhyacophila evoluta
CACTAACAGTGATCTCACATATGGAAGTTTACCAGTTTTAAATAATTCAGAATATCTAAAATGGTTAGTTAGTTTCATCATTTGATATTTTAAATAAATCTATATTGAAGAAAGACATAAATATACGTATTCCTAAATATTTTTTCATGCGTTTAATATGATAGTAATCTAAATATATTTCAAATAAAATTCAGTTTATCTTAGAGCTTACACTTTTTCCATTTCATACAAAAGCTTTGAATTTTCAACGATCACTGATCCAACCCTATTTAGCCGACGTCATTAATCGATGCAATCACTCTCCACTGCACTCACTACCCTTCATTCTAGCTTACTTTGTTTTCGGGGCAGGTGGGTCCGAATCTGCAGGTAAACGAGATTATCAACCTCAATTATCAATCAGTCTTGCAGATTCAATGGCATGGGGTCCATGTTCAGATCGAAATAGTTCAACTAATGGATGAAAAAGCTTTATACCATGTAACATAATTTTGCAATATACTTAGTGTAAATTGTGTTGTATTTTGATTAATAACTGGCCATCATATTTAAGTTTATTTTATTTTAATACGCAAACGTAGAATGAAACTTTTGCCATGCCTCTGAGACTGCTATGTTGTCTGTCATCATTTATTGGATGTATACCATTTAATATCAACCATTAATTATTTTCTTTGCACAACACTCGTTTGAAAGTCAGTTATAATTTTAATTCAAATATTTATTTATTTCAGAAGTTGACATTGAATATTATTATTTTTTACGCATTTACAACATAAAGTACAAAATTATTACAAACGTATACAAAATACACATAATATCAAATATGAAAAGGTAACGGTAAATAAAAAAAATAATTATAATGAGACTGAATAAGAGAAAAAAGAAGAAACTCAACCTTTCGAAAGAGTTAGACAGATGCTCTTCTGAGAATTTACAAAACGGCATCTGTATAAACTCAGTCACACTTAGGTGGAATATGTCAATATCCGAAATAATTTCGTTCAACATAGCCATTGCTCACCATATTGGCATAAACTACTGGCACGTTAGTTTTGCACTAAGATTTCTTAGTTAGTTTTCAGGGGGCAATGTATTGTTCTCAAAATGTAAAGTATTAATAAAAATAATACAAAATCGATTTGGTTTAAATGGATTAATTAGAATTTGGATTGCAAATGAATTTATTCAGAGCTTTGTCCTGTATCGAAATAGAAGAATTTTTCATGAACAATCACGGCTTTATATACAAACCAGCCAACTACATTTGTGTATAATGTTCAGAAGCATCAAACAACTTTGTTGAGTTTGTGTGTTACTGTATGAATTTGTCTGACGTGTGCAAGTAATTTTACGTATTTTAATTTTTGTGAAATTAAATCTGAATAAAATGGCATTTTAGACCTTGGGTGGAATTAGCTTGTTTGGAGATTAAGTCATCAATATAACTTTTCATTATATACCACATATACCGCCTGGATTCAAATTTGTCAATTTATCCCACACATAGTTACTTTCTTTACTGCGTTAATTAAAACGCTGTGAAACTTCTCATTCATTTTAATTGTCAAAAATGACATCCATAAATATTTTGATTACCTGCCAGTGTTAAATGTTGAGAGCAGTATTGCCTCAAACAGCAAAACGACACAAAGAAACGTCGGATGAAGCTAAACCTTCGGGGAAATCAACCAAAAAACATAGGAAACAATGATATGAAATATTGTTATTTCCGGCGAAATACCCCATATGCTTTGTATGTCAAATTTTCAAGAAATATCTAGAATATAATTGCATGTCACTCTCTAGCTTTTAAGCTTCGTATTTTTAAGTTCTTAATTAAAAGCTTTTTAGTAAATTATTGAATATTAAAACATTGGAATTTAAATTTTAGCAAATACGGTATACACCGTTTATATTTCATTGAGATCACAATTGTAAAACGAATATTGATTCTCATAAACAGATATATTAAGACACAAAAAATATTTTAAAATTACGGAATACTTTGTAATTAATAAAGATGAATACAAAAATATAATGTAATGTATCGAGCTTGTCTCCCCGATAGCGTAGAAGTCGGCGTGCGCGCTTAGAAATCTGGGGAATGGGGGTTCGATTCGCCATCTGTCGGATTTTTAAGAATCCAAAAATGCACCTCTGGTTACCTATTGGGTTGAGCAATTGTCTGGACAAATAATTCTCGTGAAAAATAGTCTGTCAAGACGTCTTCGCTTTGCGGAGATTCATATATTCCACGTTCGGAGTTGATGTCTGTGAAAAGTACATTAATAGACACATTGCATCCATATACAAAATATCAGTTAATGAAAACTTTAAAGTTATGACACTATTCCATTCAATTAGTGGTCGGGAAACTTATATAAACGTGTATTATCTATAAAATAAATATTTATTGCATAATATTATATATTCTCCAAAATAATAAGCTCATTTTTTCTTCGCAGACTTTGAGTATCGCCTGGGGGTAAAATTTCTCGATAAATTTCTGCAAACTTTCTGTGATAATATTGGGTCTTTTCAGCGGTGTTATTAACATAAACTTAAAATATAGATTGCCCTTTGGCGCAGCGATGTTTACACCGCACACAAGCATGCATCCCTCCGACGTTCGCGGGCTCGATTCCCAGCGGGGGCGACCCAATATGCATATCACATTATGTTGTTCGCCGTAGACGGGTGGATATTTTGTGGAACCCACACCAGCCAATTTTATACACTGAGTTTATTCTGTCTTTACGTATCGACTGTGGGAAGAAAAAAGCACGTAACCCACACAGAATAAATTTTACACGAAGCATTAAAAACGCTAATTTAATGATTTTGAACCAAAGTCAAAATATTACATCAAAACAAGTTTCAAGTGCATGAATATAAAAACTAGTAATTTATCTACCTAGTTTGACATTAATTTAATAAGTTACATAAGAAAAACCAACAAAACTAAAGTGGTGCAAGTCTTTTTCATGGTCGCAAATTTGACCAATCTGTTTTTTAAAGCTAAATTTAGCTACTAATTTGGCATTTGCAGCTCACATTCGTTCAACAATGACAAGATTTAAATATTATTGCATTTAAACAGGGACCAAAACATTTGAGGAAAAGCGTAAATTTGTATTGAACGTACTCGGTCCGCATTAAGTGCAGGTTGCTTAGCATTTTGCTGGTGCTGCTTTACGGTAGCGAATCTTGGCACCTAACAAAAACTCAGAAGAAGAGATGCTTGCGTCGGATACTGGGGGTGAAGTGGTTCGACTTCCTTAGGAACTCGGAGAAAAGGGAACGGCGGGACAATCCCCTGTCACACTAAAAGTCATGCAGCGGCGCTGGAACTGGTTGAGTCATGTACTGCGGATGCCTCCGGAGAATCTGGCTTCTGCTTGTCTTGAAATTGAAAGATTGTTAGGTACTATTCATAGAATGTACTCAGCGGAACTGAAGAGTGCTGATATGACCTGGACGGATGTGAGACGGCTGGCGAGTGACAGAAAATCCTGTAGACATCATGTGGTGGCCATATGCTTCGCATAAGGAGTGAATTTGATAAAAAAATAGATATAACTACACAGTTACGTTCTCATTTTCAAACTAAATGAAAAATATCAAAGTTATTTATATTATTTCTTTGAGGTTAGTGATGAAATGTGCCACACACAATGTACAGTCTGACATTTTCGATACCCTGAAAATTTATAGGACGCAACCTTCATTGTATGACGTCACAATATGCATAGATATCACAGGGCTGCCGGCCAAGGACCAAAGCTCGCCCCAGGACCTCAGTGGGCGGCTTGTGTTCCCAATATTCCAGGCTTACCCGCTTGTTATGCTGTGTTCATGAAATATTACCCGATGTTTGATTTATTGCACGCATTTCTATTCGCCTCGCTACGTCTTACAAGCCAACCTAATAAATATTATTCACAAGGACTGTCATTTTCTTTTATTTTTGTTGTCCTTGTTCGGTTGCACTGTCTTTTAAAACAAATTTATTTTTATCATATTCGCTCCAAAAGTGGTACATACGAAACGAGTACCAACATACATATATTAGAAGCTTTTAGTTGTTTAACATTAAAAAAAGCTTAAAGTAATAATCTAGTGCAGTTATTCTTTTTTTAATAAGTTTTTCATCAATAAATATGTTTTAAATGCCTTAATATATCTTTTTTTTAACCATGTCCGCTAGAAAAATAAAAAATTATAGATCTCCGCAATGTGAAGATATGTCTTGACAGATTAATTTTCACGAGAGATATATAACGCGAATATGGATGTATATTAGACGCTTGTCAATATTTACAAATTTGAAGTTAAACTAATTAACCATCAGCTGACTATATTTGACACTAATAATATTATATCGTGGGCAATGTTGCAGAAACACGTATCTCGATTTTTTAATTTCAGTCACTTTGTAGAGTAAAGTTTAATTTTTGCAATCTCTTGTATTATTTATACATTTTTGCATTAACAAATACGTTTATAAGACGTGCTTAAATTATGTGTCAGTTAGTGCAAAAATGTGCAAATAATACAAACGATTGCAAAAAATAGAACTGACTTAAATCAAAAAAATCAAGATAAGTGTTCCTGCAATATTGGCTACGATTGTGTTCATGTTTCCCTGGTAGCCTAGAGGCTAGTGTGTACCCGTCGCATCTAAGTAATGCGGGTTCAATTCCCACACCTGCTGGATTTTTTAAATTAAATTCAAAAATGCAGGACTATATGCCCATCGGATTGAGTGATTACCTGACAAGCAATCGTCTAACAAATCATTCTCACTGCGGAAATCCATATACTCCACTTTCGGAGCGGACTTAGTGAATTAAGAAAATTATTCACTTCACAACGTATTTCCACTTCGTTAAGGCTTACCTTACAATTGTTGAAATATATTTTCATCAAGTTAACATATAATATCGCCCCTTTACAGGTAAATGTGTATTTTTATAGCTTTGAGATATTGAAGTTTTAAGATATTTTTTGCGATATAAAATCGGTTTCTTAAGTAACATTCTTCTGTGCTTTTCCCCATTAATAAGATAGCTATCGTCATACTGATTTTTTGCAAACGATAGGCCTTGTAAAAAATAGTGGATCTATCAAAAAAAGCCATTTTGGCCAAAAATGCACTTAAAGAGTTTTACTTTTAAAGGGACGATTTCATATATAATTACATAATGTCTCTAGAACATGTTTTCACTTTGCGAATATTCATATATCCCGCTTTTAAAGCGGTCATTTTCACACTGTGTAGATCCATTTGGTCTCCTTTCGAAGCGGACATAGTGGAAAAAACATACTCAACGCATTTAAAACACTTTTATTGATCAAAAAGAATTTTAAAAAAGCACGTATCCTACTAGATTATTATTTTAAGCTTTTGATAAAAATAAACAATCAAAAGCTCATGATAAAGAATTAATGTAAGCAGCTACTAAATAATTTACTACTAGAAGCAAGCGCTATGCATGCGATTTCACAATATAATATAATAAACTAAACAATAATTCATAAATTTTATGCATTGAAAAGTCTCCAGGTAGTCATAAAAATAGCCGTAAAAGTTATGCCACGTTTATGGAGTCGGGGGTAATTTTCGACCAAGAAAAACTGTAAAAATTACTCTAATAGCTTTTAAGAAGCCAGTCCAGTACTGTACCACTTAACCCTTAACTCACATGAAACTTTTTAATAAGATAAATATGTAATATTTTGTACTGGTAATTTACTTACAAGTTCCTTATTTAGTCTCTAGAGAGCTTTAAAATAGTTCCGATATTTTGAAACAAAATCTCCTTCTTTTTAAAAACTTCTATCTAGCTTCTTTGCAATAGCATTTTCAAGAATATAAAATGTTAATGTGTAGATTATTATCCCCGGTAGCTTAGCGAATAGAGTTCGTGCATAAGAATCTGGAGAATGCGGATTTGATTCCCATATACGTTAGATTTTTAAAAGAATCCAAAAAATGCAGCACCAGATTCCCATTGGTTTGAGCAATTATGTGACAAACGATTTGCGTTAAAAATAATCTGTCAAGACGTGTTCAAATTACCAAGATCCATATACTCCACATTCGAAGTGGATATCGTGTGAAGACATTTCGACAGATTATTTTTTACAAAAATTGTTTGTCAGACAATTGCTCAGTCCAATAAGCATCCAGTCCTGCATTTTCAGATTTTTAAAATGCGACAGATGAGTAATTTAACCGGCATTCCTCGGATTGCTAGGCGCGCACGATACCAACTACGCTACTTCTATTTCTTGTAAAGAAGTTAAAGATTATTTGTTGACTTTTTTAGATATACATATTACACATACGTTTGTTCAAGAATGATAACGATGTAAAAAATATGAAACCATCTATGAATTTATTTGTAAAATCCAATCAACAAATTTTGTAAACATTACCACAGCTTAAAAAAGCTCTCTTGAAAAGTTCTGTTTTGGAAATACTTACTTATTCTGCTACGCTACCGTAGAGATTTAAACTTACGTGTTAATACCTGAAGTACAATCTGTATTTTCTAGTGAGCATCATTAAATAAGGTTTTATTAGTCAATTGTCATTTACCATATATATCCTTTTCGTTCTTTTGTCGAATAAAGGGTTGAGAGCACCCAAACGCCGACGGTCTGGCGTCATAAAATATAGTTAATGCAAAAGCGGTACTGGCACTTTGATGCACAATGCATTTTTCTTCATCTTATCAAATTCATAAGGTCGTAAAAATGCGACTCGAAAGTCGCAGCGGGGCGCATAAAACGATCCGAATCTGGAGCTACACGTACAATAATAGGGTCACCTACTGCTACATCTATATTATTAATAATTTTCACGTAACCATATACCAACCACACTGTAATGAAATTGCGATCTGTCGTATATAATTCTCATGTATTTACTGCAAATATACATGGTTTCATAACAACTGCGCACAATACGACGGCACATATGAAAATTGCACACAAAGACAACTGCACATAAAATAATTGCACACACACGCACGTTATCACAAATAAATATTATGAAATTTATGAATTACTATACGTTTAAATGTAAATATTCTATCGTTAATATTATCATAATATTTCGTTGTTGTCATGTACGCAGTTACCTTATCCGTAGTTGTCTTGTGCGCAGTTGTGTAATTACCTATTTAAACTTCCATCGTACGTGTAAATTTAATTTATGTTAAAGATATTACAAAATACAGGTTCTAATAATTCACAACGTGGCACTCAAATATCAGAGTATAAAAATGCAGGAACTAAAAGTTACAATGAATAAAAATAACGAAAGAAATTAAGGAAGAAATTAAAGACGAATTTCTCATGCATGTATAAATCAGCAATCGAGATAGTTGCAATAAAACAGCCTTTGCTCTCCGTAATAATATCGCTTCTGGCTTGTTTCATCCGTTGCCCATACATTATAAATATTTATACTTCTTTTCTCTTTTACCTCCCACCACACCAGCTATGTGCATACCGTAGTGTAACGAAAGTGTAACACTCTTTAAAGTGCCAAAAGTGTTCCAGGAGCAGTTTCCCAATGCCTTTGTTGACGTGCATAAGAGTGTGCGTGATTCCTATTCTAACTAATTATACCCTGTTAATATCTAGCCTTGATGAGAAGAGACCTTCTTGCTTGCTGTAAGATTTCGCAATTTTTTTAGAAATTAGAAACTTATCCTTTATAGAAACGAAGTTGCAATGGCCACCCGCTCCGACATGTGGCAATAGTTTCACATGATGTGATTGGCATTTTGCATTCCGCCATAAAGGCAAGTATGACATTCTATGAGACCAAGCTGACCAATGCGATATTTTTCGCAAGAATGTAGTACACAAATTCAATTAGACTTCTTGCTGTAGAAACACGTCAAACACGAGTTGGCAACCCTGTTTGAGAGTCGTGTTTTGTATAAAATGTAATGTAACACATTTTTTACGATTTCGTCTTAAAATTTAATCTCGATAGGATGCGAGGCAAACACGAATGAGCCGTTTTTACTTTGCGAGATGGAAGAAACAATGTGAAGAAATCCTATAAAACTCTTTACTATGAGATGAGATCTTTAAAAAAATCCGTTTGATATTTGACACACCCCGTTGTATGACTTTTATTTTCCATAAAGATAATTATGAAATTAAAAATAATATCTATTAAATTTTGACCGATATTGGTGATGTGTAATTTGAATATCAAATTTATTTATAGAGCTGATTTGAAATATAACTCGTTTAAAGTCCGACTCAATTAATAACATATCGACTTATGATCTTGTAGTGTCACTAACTGTTATCTATTGTTAATTAGCTGGCGTTGTATATAAAGCTCAAACACGAAACATAAACATTCATCATTTGATTATATTTCTAGAGTTTTAAAATAATGTACAGCATATTGTTGGCTCATGTTTTCTTCTTCTTCTTCTGCCATATCCGATCTTTATATAGAGCATATGTCTACCACATGGCACTTCCAGGAATCTCTGTCACCCGTCAGCCGTCTTTCATCCTCCCAGGTCATGCCAGGATCCCTTAATTCCACCGACCATGACATATGGCTGATATCCATCGGTCTTCCGGGACGCTAGAAGCCCTCCAGTCGGAAGAAGAGACGACAGAGTATATACAATTTATGACTCCATATTTTTAGTTACAAATAACAGAAACTATTTCCAAAAATGTTTTTTTTTTTATTTTTATTTTACACTGCACAGTGAAATTAATAATACGCATCAAAATTAAAACATAATATGCAGAAACCGAAAATGGCCTTTCACCTTTTATAAATATAAATTTATCATCATTATTTATCAATCTATGTGTCTGTGAAATTGTTATGTTGAATTTTATTTAAATAACATTATGTACTACAAAAATATAATATATTGTATGCATCAACAATATAAAAGTTAACTTGAACCAATTACTCTTAAAATCTCACTATCCATATGGATCATTCTTATGGCATTTATTTCCCATCTCGGTAAATTCTAAATTTAAGTACGTATTGTTTATACACAGCTAATAACTAATTTGGAAACCACTACAGCAAATGATGACCATTTGTTTTTTGTCCACGTACTTTTACTCACATATTTGTTCCCTAAGTGAAAAGTACGTGGATACCATACGGCTAATTAGTACAAATTAGTAATAATTTTATGAATAAAATCAATTTAAATAATGAATAAGTTTGAATATATCATAGGAAAAGACAGATATAAAGTTAGTATATTTATAATGCTTCATCTCAAGAAAACTTTCACTAACAAAATTTATTTCTGTATGCATTTTCTTTTTCGAAATACATAATTCTTAACGAAAATTCTTTCTTCACGTTTTTCCTGAAATTCTTTTGTGCTTTTCAATCTCGTATGAGTTATTTTATTATTGAAAAGGCCAGGAATTCCTCGTGAAAAGGTTGTATTTTGTTGTTTAATAATAAAGAATGTTGTACTCGTATTGTGGGCATGTGAAGCCAACTGAAATTAAAAGATACCTTTTTTAATACCTTTTCCAAAACCCAGAGCTTTTTTAAAGCCTTAATTGAATTCATGTTTCCATTGTGTTAAGTACATGAAAATCGGAGTTTTTGCACTTGATGCTCGTACTTTGTTTAAGTAAATATTTAAATATATCCAACTCTTTAAATGTTAAATAATTTTTTCACCTATAACAAGGATAAGTTTTAAAAACGTTTAAGATGATTTTTAGAATATATTTCAATACTATTTGAAATGTCTTTTTCGTGCGTTTTAAGTATTTTGCAGTTGTCGACAGTGGCACGTAAGAAATAGTTTCATATTGCGCATGGATCTACAATGTGTGAAGATGTCCAATCCGAGTGTAAAGTATATGGATCACCGCAATGTGTAGGCATGTCTCGACAGATTATTTTTCAAGAGAATAATTGTTTGTAAGACAATTTCTCAACCCGATGGGCATCTAATCCTGCATTTTTTTCAAATCCAGCAGATGTGGGAATTGAACCCCCATTCTCCGATTGCGAGGTGCTATTTATATTGATATATTTACACTGTTTTGTTATTATCATAATACCACTTATACTTTACGTGTTCTTCAATAAATGTATGTGTTTAATAATTACTCAACTTAATGGGCATCCAGTTCTACATTTTTGGATTTTTAAAATCCAACAGATGGGAAATAGAACCCGCATTGCCTGGATTCCTAGATGCGCACGCTACCAACTACACTACCGGGAGACATTTAAATTAACACTCACAAAACATTCCATAACTTTTAAATTACCACGTTTCTCTAGAATCTAATAATCAAGAAAGATGTAGTATATGTTATGTAAATATTTAAATTTCATATTACAGCCTTAATAATATAAAACTCATACTAAATGTTAATTTGTTTCTTCAAAATTCCAATCGCGTTTATTCAGTTAGATTAGAATGTGACTGGACTTCTTCTGATTAACTACATCCAATTTATTCTCATGAGAAAAATAAAACTTTTCTTTATATCACGGAAATCGATATACTGCATTTCTGGAGCGGACATTTTAAATATGTGAAGTTATATAAAATATGAGGCAGGTATATAGAAAATAATCAATATATAAAATTGATATATGCTGTGGTATATACAGCATATTTATATATGTTTGTGCATAATCATATAATCCACGTTGGTCTGAAATTTCATCAGCGAGAAATTTCCTCCAGTGAATAAAACAACAAAGTGTCGAAATAAACTATAAAGATAAACGGCGAATTTGACGTCAGTAAACAGTTGATGATGTAGAGTCGTAAAAGTCTTGGGTCTATTTAAATTCTATCTTTCAGAAAGTCTTCACTCAAGTTGTCAAAATGCTAAACACAACATTCAACGTGCGTCACTGTATTTTTTTTTATATTTGCGTGAAAAATACATTCGCATTTTCTTATTATAAAATAACGTATCTTGATTAAATTATTATATGTAATAATATCTATTATACTTATCCAAATAATTATACTGTTTGCTGGGTCTTCATTCCAAACTTAACTAAAAACCCTTATGATCTCAATGATTTTCTTACGAAATATAAACATTGATCAATATCAACAGAAGTAATCATTTCGTAATAATTTTAGAACCATCATGCGCGTTCGTACATTAGATCGCGTTATCCTACGTGTATTGGGCAGTTCATTTTATGTCATCACGACTCGGAGAGGGAAATAGTGAGCGTTTTATTGCGGCTACACATAATAGCACACAGTACAAATGATATGTGCCAAGAAATGTCACCTATCTGTTTCCGCTGCTATTTTTTCTTACACTTATTTTACATTACTTTAATTTTGACATGTTTAAAAATAATTACAATAAATGATTTAGCAAACTTCGCATAATTTTAATTACAAACATTTCGTTTTTAGCTGGACACTTGGTGTCTATCAAGGTACTTTATGATACAGTAAGGCAATAATTAAGTATCGACTGCGGAAAGAAAAAAGAACTTAGACCACATAGAACAAAATTTATGGGCAAAAAAATATTTATTTAACGATTTTGGGCTACACTTTATATTGGCAAAAATTTGAATTGCACAAATACTAAAACTAGTGTTTTATTTACTCAATACGATACTCATTTCAGTTATTGAAAAATTGATTAGGTGGAAGCCCTTTTTCCCAGTCACTAATTTCACAAGCCATTCTTTTTTTTTCAAACTTAAAAGTTTAATTTAAACACTAATTTAACATTTCCAGGTTAACCTTTTGATAGAACATGTATTAAGTTATATACATACTGATTAATGAATAAACTTTACTTTGAAAAATCGAGGGTTATATCCTTTTTTTTCTTTCGACAGTCGATAGATACGTACGTACATATATCAGTGTGACTAATATTTCAAAAACTTGTATTTTGGGATAAAAAAATACTAATTCACAGTAAAGATATTATTATTTCGGGATTAAAAACCGAAGCCTTGTGTTTATAAATGTGCGTTTTTATAAATTCGACTACCGGGCATAAACACTATAGTTGTGATAGACAAAATATTTTTCGTTTAATTTAAATTTATCATATCGACGTCGCATCGTAGAATTTCTCGCAATATGAAAAATTCTGAAGACGAAAATATGTTCCGTTTTAAATTTTTTGTATATTTTAATACATGAAACGCTATCTTAGCTTCTTAGTATTATCATTTTTCTCCGCCGCATCTGAATATCACTCCAGCAAATTCGTGACATAAACTTCAAAGAAACGATGCGGAATAATAGTGAATAGAAAAACTGACAGCCTGCTGTATGAAGAAACGTTACGCGGGTTATAAGAAAACGGGTGACCAAGAGAAAATACTCCCGAATGGTTTGTCCATTTTATAATTCGACTCGTTTTTTATTAGCTCTTACTGCCATGTAATAGATGAGTGATTGATACATAATTTACATAAAAATACTGATTGCAAAGTATTCACATTTTATGAATTTCTCATTGGTATTGTGCGAAACCGGTACTTTTGAGTACTTGCGATTACTAGTTATTTGTATGTAAGTAACCGGCATTGGGGACTTTGTACTCACTAACTTTTACAAATACTCAATGATTTTCGTATTTTTTTTCAGATTTGTGTCCTAAGACTTTTTTTAGGCTTCGAACAATGTTTTAAAATTGAAGAATCGTCTGAATTTTCATCATGAGACCCTTTTGGTCATAACCAATTTTTCTATATTCAGTATTTTCAAAATTGTGACACGAGAGCTTTTTTTTTATTCATTACTAAGTATTTGATACCCAAATTTTACATATGACTATTCCTCATAAAAAACCCTAAAATTTCAATGAGTGTCGTCACTAAATACAGAAATTGTTTAGTATCAACAAAAATAATTATTTTGTATTAAATTCAGAAACGGTTGATCCGTGTGTGTATTAGATGACGTTACTTCCTGTGTTGACCACTCACTTGTATGATGGTGTTATGTCAAAAGCCGACACTACGATAGTAGAGCGACGGCGGTAAAGCGTCGGCAACAAATGTTCAAAATGGTTATAAATAGATGAGTGAGCGAGTTCGGCAATGCGACAACACAACAATTTGTTCACTTGCTCACTTACCTATTTAAAGCTATTTTGCATGCTTGTTCCCGTCGCTTTGCCGCCCTTGCTCTGTCACCGCGGCATCTATTGCGCATTTGATCTAAAACGAAAGAAAAGGAACGTTATGAGCGGCTTCTTACAATAACTTAATGCGTGAATTTCACCTGCTTCGAAATGTCGCATTTCTGTTTTTTCTATTATTATTTTTATCGCTTGCACTTCTTTTATATTATTTGACTGAATACATAACAAATTGATTTTTATGGCTATGTATTCATTATATTACAGTATAATGAATACAAGTTCTTGCTTTAAAACGATTTACAAAAGTAAAAAAGACATTTTTATGATTTGCATGCTAAAATAAATGATTGTCTTTTTATTTTCTTATGGAATTGTGTTCAGAATTTCATTTAAAATATTACCTCAAACTTATTTTTATTTATGATTTTTTCGCCACTAGCTGCCTTTTTACTTATAGGGGCAGCATGATACAGCCTAGGAAAAGTGTTTTTCTTTGAGGTTCCCAATGTTCTTAGAAAACGCAAGCTCGCCCTAGCGTACTGCGACAGGCATGTATGGGGTACTGTGAAATGAGCATGAAAGATAAAACAGACATGGGGAAATGTTAAAAGAGTGATACACCCCTGAGGGAAGTTATTGCGATACGCAGGCATGAGGTATGGGTATCATAATACAACCGCGGTTTTCTCCTGAAAATTCTGCCCTTGAAAACCGTAAAAAATAGCAGCCGCACTGTTATTTATGTGCGTGAAGCTTTAAAAAATAGTGTACTAACTTATTTTTATTCACCCTGTATATTTTTTAACAAATGCGTTGTACGATAACGTATACTGATCGAAAATTACGTAATTTCAAAACATATTTTGATTTCTGTATAAAAGTTATTTCTAAGCTGTTTTAAAAATCTTATTCCTTGTCAACGTCAATCATACATATCCACTTTGGAAAGAAAAAAGGACGTAACCTACATAGAACAAATTTTACAGGAAGCACGAACAACGTTTATTCAATGATTTTGGGCCGTAGTCAAACATTATATAGACACAACCTTGAAGTGCATGAAGAATATAACTGGTGTTTTATTTACTCAATATGTTACTAATTTAATAAGTTATTAAAGAAACAATAAAGTTGGCTTGGTAGAAGTCCTTTTTTCTGGCCGCGAATTTCACAGGCCGTCCTTTTTTCAAACTCAAAAGCTAAATTTAGACACTAAGTTGGCATTTTCAGCTTAAATCCTTTTAATGGAAAGTATATTAGGCTGTTTACATTTATATTATCGAATAAAAGGTGTATTATATATAGAGTTACGTCCTCCTTCTTTTCTATAATCTATATGGATCTACACAGTGTGAAGATGTCTGCTTCTACTAAATAAGTCTCCATTTTTTCAATTAGCTTTTTTTTCTCATCATATTTCTTTTAATTTCAGAACACTTAAGCGTGTTGCAACCTAAGTCTTGGGTAATGTATATTTACTCCCGGGAAATTCCCGTCAAATAAAGTAGATTGCTTCTCAATATCAGAGGACAGGGCTGGTGGATTGTGGGTACATTATGTAACCTAAAAAATACTAAAAATACTAAAAAAAAACGAATTCTTATTATACTAATTGTATTTTAAAACAGTCCTTAAATGTTTAACGAATTGTTCAGTCAAAAGATATATACCATGGCATTATATCCCTTGCGTTTCTTCAGAGTGATGGATCTCCTCCATTCTCATTTTGGCGTCGCGTATACACTTCCGTCGCTATTGTTTGACGTCGTGTGACGTGTATCCGGCAAAACACCCGGCAGACAGCAGACGTTTAATAATCTGGGCTATACTAACACCAACGATAACTTAGTTGTGCTTATAATTAAAATCTTCCTTCAAACTCGACCTAAATATTCTACCATAGCAAAGAAAATGCATTCAAATAACCTATTGCAAGGTGTTTTTGAGAAATTTATGCTATATTCTAATATTTTCTATTAAGACAAAGAGACGTATACTTACGCGTATTTATTAGTGTTCGCTTTCTATAGAGGGGATATAAATATCACATAATATATCAGATACATACTATCCATGGCTTTATTCAACTGCTTTCATTTTGGGCATGCTTTCTTATTGT
>JAGVSQ010007504.1:0-15262 GCA_022683975.1 Rhyacophila evoluta
TGCGGCGAGAGCGAGACGGTCGCCGCAGTACCGAGGTGAGAACGCCGCTCTCGGATATTATTTCATTGATAATTTACATGTACAAAAAGAAGTTATGAAATGTAGACATATAATCGTTTTGTCTCTTCATTTTAGAACTCTCGATATAACACATCATTGTTTTATAAGCACAATATTAAATTACGCGAAATGTTTATCAAGTCTGTTTATATCACAAGCTCATTCGAGTATTTATTTTGCGTTTAAAAACTAATTTAACTAATTCCTTAAATAAAATTGACTCATAATATAAAAAACATTTACAAACCTAAATACTTACAACATTCCATAATACATTTTTATTTTAGCAGGAAATTTTTCGATCATTATATTGTTAAATTAGAGATTAAAAGCGATAGGTATTAAAACTTATATGTTTTAAATACCACGTAAATATCGACAAATCCCATAAACCTGTTACATAATTGCATAAAATATTAAACTAAAATAACTCATAAATATCTCTGTTAGTATAAAAACATATTTTGTAGAAATAATGTTAATTAAATTTCAAATAACCAAAACCAATTTAATAGTAATAATTATATAAAATAAATCTATTCTATGGGTAAATTGTATGTTGATATTATTCTTATAGTCTGATTAGTGGCATCATAGTCAAAATATATATCAAAAAAACTTATCAATCTCTAGAATAATAATGTTCAAAATTCAATAGTTATTAATACTTCTAAATTATTAGTCAGGTTCAGATCGTGAAAGGAAATGTGGTAGATTATGCAATATTATAAAACTATTTTTTCAATCATAAGATAAGTTAAATTTTTATTTCATTTCATTGTTGAAATTTTAATGGCTTTATCATAGTGCGTATATGTTTTGTATTATACTCGCTTTTATTCTATTGACCTAGCCTCGTCAAGAAGTTTATATCTAGCCCACTTAATCTGTGAAGCATTTATGATCGCTCTCGAGGAAAAGCTCACCATACTACCAATTTATTATTGGCAAGCTATAAATCTTAAAAAATCACTAACTAGCTATATATATGAACTTTAACTTATAACTGAAAAATATAAAATTATCCAACTACCAAGGCGTTTAAAGAACAAAGTCAATTCAAAAGCTCTCATAATTTAAATTTTGTAGGTGAGTTTTTCCTCGAGGACGACGATATTGTAATCAACAAAGTAAAGTATCATTATCAACTTTAAAGGTGACACAATAAATTTGCAAACGAATTTATTAGAACAAAAATTAAGTTTCACAAAATTTATGAATATAGACTAGGCTGCATAGATGTATTCAAAAATATATTTCTTTCGATATTTGCGTTTCGCACAGAAGAGTGCGCCCTCAATTGCTTCAGTCTTTACGTTCCAAGCGCGAGCGGCGAATGCAGATACATTGTTTGGGCCTCCACAATGATTCTTCTGGTTCCTACTCATGCATATTTTTGTTCAGTTTCAACATATATAGGAAATGAGAACCCTTTTTGTAAAACTGTTTCAGTTGCTCCATGTATTCAATTGTAAATTCTATATTGTATGATTTTATATGTATTAATATAGTCCCCTTTATAAACTTGTTAAAAAATTTATATGTAAGTAATGTTTTTTTTTTATGCTAATGTTTTTCAATCTAATTATTTATACTTTCACTGATGCTGGTTCAATTTCTATACCTACAGAATTTTTAAGATTCCTAAAAATGCAGGACTAGATACTTATTGAGTTGAGCAATTGTTTTACAAATAACTCTACGAGAAATACGAAAAATATTCGGTCAAATCATGTCCTTAGATTATAGGTCAATATACTTCACTGTCAGAGCAGATATCTTCATACTGTGTAGATCTATATACTACACTTTTGGAGCGAATATGATTAAAAAATACCCAATTTGGAATCATTCACAAACCCATACGCTTATCTTCCCAGCCACCAGCGTGACTAGTGACATCTTTAAATAATAATTTTAAAATAGTGAAATTAAATGTCAACGCCAAAAAATAATTATCTAAACTTCATAAGCACACAATTTTTCATATATGAGCAAAAAAATGAAAATACAACAAAGCACAAAGCATGGATGGCTTTTGATTCAGATACGATTGTAGTTAATTATTATTTGGCTGTGCCAGAGACAACCGCCTTGACGTTGTCAGCTTCTATATCACATTAAAAATACAAATCGTAAATTTTGACACTTCCAAAAAATATTTTGACGTGGAGGAGATGGCTGATTTACATTATTTATGATATCACGAAGTGCAAAATTGTGTCAATAAATTTAAATTTGTGTCGCTTTTTTGTCTATTGAGAATGTTTCAAATATTTTATTGATACATATTGTATTTATGTTGAATGCAAAACATATTCATAATGAGTTAAGTATTTTCAATAATTTATCGATCAATTGAAAAATATTCGGTTCTGTTTTAGTAAGTTTTTTTTACAACATAAGAGTATTAAAGCTATTTAACTGTATTGTTCATTTGTATGCGATCAACAATGGTATATATAAGTATTATGCTATACCGTCTTCTTTAAATAGAAGTAAGCTACTTTTGGCCGTATTTTTACACGTATGTAGAGAAAACTGAAACAGACAAAATCAATAGAAATTTTTCGTAGTATGTTAACGATAAAGGGTATTTTAACGATTTAATTTTTATATATTTTTATATAATAACAGATTCTTTTAAATATACGGCAAGTAAGATTTCAAAGATTGTGTTAATAAAACTGATCAAAAGTATGTAATATTCGAGTATAGTCACATATAACAGTCATGTCATTGCGTAAGTAATTAAGAAGTATTATTCAACATAAGTTGTTAATCGAAAGCGACCATATCAGAATTATTGAGGTGTTAGGTAACTATTTGAAATACCTATAATGAGCTAAAAGATAGTTCAATTCAGTGTTATAATAACTGTGTCAATTTTTTTTTGAAAACCGCGTGTAAATGAATCCGCATATACAGAATCCACAAATCTAGAAGACTTATACATATTTTACTAATAGTATATATGATATTCAATATATATTATTTATTACACTGTCTTTTGATTCTTACCATGTTCTCATAAAAAAGGACCATATGCATGTACATACATACATACATAGTGTCAAGGTATTCACTCCAAAAATGGAGTATATGGATCTCTGAGATGTGAAAACATATTTTGATAGAAATTTTTTCACGACAATCGGATGTCCAATAACTTTTCAAGCTAATTTGCATCCACATATACTTTCCGATTTTTTAAATTTGACAGATTTAAGAATCGAACCTGAATTCTCTAGACGTGAGGGTCGCACGCTTACCTCTACGTTACTGAGTAGACGTTGAACTGTTGAATGAATGTACCATTATGTATTACAAAGTAGTTGCACTTTGTACTTCGATTAAATCAAAAATTAACTATTTGTACGTATTCATAAAGGAAAATAATTGAATATATTGAATTGAATAGTAACATTCATTGATTAAATTTACTTTGTCGGGAATATTTAAAAAAAAATACTGCGTAAACTATAAAATTAAAAATATTTAAAAAATTGAAATATTCATATTTATATATATCTATAATATCTGCGCATCGCTTAAAAATCTTTTTGGGCGAGACCAATAGTTTCCCACTTTTAAATCGTTGATCGGTCCGTCGATTAGCCAGACTGGCCCACAGAATTTATTTTTCCCAGGCAGCTGTTATGTGTACGCGTATGTAATTTCAGCGTAGACGTATTATTCTGAAAAATAGTTTTCTATAGATAAAATTTCCATGCCTGTGATTTCACAATTATTTTAAATATTCGTAATTTTCTTTTTACCGTCGCGTGCAAACCTGCCCACAAAATAAACAAAAACATCATGATACATATAAATTCAATAAGACAAATATAATACGATCAGCAACAAAGATGTTAAACTAATATAGAAAAAATAGAGTATAATATTGAGTACTTTTGAATCAAAAAATATCAAATGTTACGAGGTCGAGTACATAAAAAATATACATTTATTTAAATCTTTATTTATATTCTAGACATTAGTTTGAAATGAACTAAATGATTGAATAACAAATCAATCACTATGTAAAATATAACTTATCAACATTTTTTTTACAGTATGAAAATCCATATACTCAACATGCGTCGGAATAAAAGCGGTCATAAAAAATACAGCCCAAAGTATTTGGTTATAAAATATTATCATATATTCGTTTGCATTACATACGGATTTAAATTTAAACATTTTTATCATAACACATATATTTGTGATGTAATATATATATTTGAATTTAATTTTTAAGATGGGAAAAGAATACTTATTTTAAAGTTTTTTATGAGTGGCTTTTATCGAAAGCTTTTTATTACATGAATAAATATTATTTTTAACAGTTATTTCTAGCTTCCATACACAAACATTTTAAAAAATATTAAATTTTTCGTTAAATATTAAAGTTTTCGATGATTTACGCAATGGAAAATATTTTATTTTATTATGATGTTTCCTTAATACGACAAAAAACGAATTATAATGTCACAATATTTATAACAAATCATTATTATTTATTCAAATATATTATATAAGTTTATAACATGGAGCAACATTTTTATTTATTTGTTATGATGGAATTGACATATTTGAAGTATAAAATAATTTGCTTAACATAGTCATTGAATAATATTTGAATTAAATTATTATTATTTTCATATATCCAATTTAAATGAGTAGATGTTATATTATTATTATACTGAATGTTTCAAGACATGTCCCCGTTAAAATAATACTTGATATCTGTCAGGAAGGTTGCACGTGGTGACATATTACCATTATGAATCATTCGAATGAAGGGTAACCGTATTCAGCGCAAGTGGAATCTTTGTGCATTTGACTAAAGAGCTGACGGAGGTTTGACTCGAATTTCTAAATGAAGGGTTTCCTGACAAACCAACGAATAAATTGTGACAAAGTGGATTCCATACAAACTTGTTTGAATAGCATGCTTATTAATAGTTATATACTTGTTTTCGTATAGTTTCTACATCGCTGAGTTATACTTAATTGTATTATAATTTAATATAATTTACTTTTATATGGCATGTTTGCTCCCGAAGTTGAGCATAATGATCTACACAGTGTAAAGATATCCACTCCGAAAGAGGTGTATATGGATCTCCGCGATGTGAAGACGTATTGACAGATTATTCTTTACAAAAATTGTTGTAATTTTGAATTTTTTAAATCCGACGGATGGGGAATCGAACCCGCATTCCCCGGATCGCTAAGCGCGCACGCTACCAACTAGGCTACTGAGGAGAATTTATTTTTACTACTATGTATTATTTTTAAATATCTTAATACACATCCTTTTAAAATTACATTCTCGACGCGTCGCACTGTTTTTTTTTATTTTTAATTTGAATATATAAACTTTTGATTATTTGAAAATGCTAACGACAGCTTAAATACTCATCGTTGAAAAATTAAAACAATATAGTGCGAAGCTTAATATAAAAAAATACGAAATTAAATCATGTATTTATGATATTTGCTTCAAAAAACACATTAGAATTTTTATACAAAAAGTTAAGTAAGTATCTATTCTGACTTAAAAAATTAATGCTCTGGTTGAAAACATCTTTTTACATATATCTAGTATGAACTTGATATTCTTGTTTTGCATTTTTATGTAAAAATATTATATTTTAAATGATAAAATATTTTTTACAGAGATTCTTTCTAAACTTTACATTTCAAAAAGAAAATTCACTTGAAGTTATAACTGCTAGGCAATTCCGTATTTTCCCTTACAACTTCTTAGCATCTGAATGCAAGTTGTATCTTCACATGTCAGTTGCAGACGAGCAGCTAATAAAAAGTAGAGTACCATCGCACGAACGTACAATAGTTTAACTTTACTATTGCATGCCTATTAAAGTACACCAAAGACTCCTGGAATACATAAAAACTTTCAGAAACAAGCCTATTAGATTCAAGGTACCAGAGTTAAAAATACGTATAAAGAAAGCTTTCTACAGTAGTGGTTATTTTGTTCTTTGGAGATAAAAATATATATTTTAATGCTTTTTGTTGGCGACTTTTTTTCAAACAGAGCTGGTAGAAGAAGAATATTTTAGTCGCTATTTTTACTTATTACTTCTTTCTATTTGCATGTCAAAATTACCAATAAGAGTTTTAATAACGTTGAATAAATGCATATTTGTACATTAATTACCATACCAATATTTGTATCAATTTAATTTACTTTTCGAATAAAAAAAATATTCATGCCATTCCCCTTATAATGAGTATTACATTTGTTTCTTTAAATGCCAAAGTTATTAAAAAAAACTTACAATTGACGACATTTAACATAGCGGTTGAGTATTTTTCTTATATTTATGACTGTGGAGACAATTTTTTATTCACGTTTAAAACAAATTTTTAACAAGTTTTTTATATGATTAGATTGAAATTGTATTTTGATATTAAAGTATGCGTTTTTATAGCGAAGCAATTGGCATGAAAATATATGGTATTTATTATATTAGCAAATATCTGCCAACATCAGTATTGTAACTACAGCAGTTCGAGCGAATTGTTTCAGGCGCACGAATCATGAGGGGCGCAAATTCAGGTAAAAAGCCAAAAAATAAATTTTTGGAAGGAAGTAAAAATCTTGAAATAGCGTGAGAGCTAAAAATCGAGAAACCATGGGGTTTCAGCCAGTCAACCTTCTTGTCAACAAGTCTTGGGTAATTTATATATACTCCCGGGACATTCCCGTCGAATAAATTAGATCGCTACTCGATATTAGAGTTCCGGGATACTCCTGATTAAGACCAGATGTAAGGACGGGGCGGGTGGATGGTGGGTACATTAAGTATGGGTTGCAACTATGTTACTTTGTCCAGGGAGCTGAATATGTAGCTAGGCCATTGGCCAACATGGAAATTATTTATTTTTAATCTTTATAGGCTGATTGGATTTAACATTTAATGTTTATCATTGAGTAGCTTTAAATAAAAAAGGGGGAAAAATCAGTTTTGATCATTGTGACTTGGCGATATTCCAAAAAGTATGTGAATACTAAGAGAATTATTACACCGGTGAGAGGAGCAATACAAACTATTGTTGGGCTTTGAAAAGATTTTTTATTTCATACTAAAGATCCAAATAAATTGAATTTAATATATTTGCTACAACTACGATTGAATAAAGTAATGTAATGGTATGTTGTATAGTCATACAGTTTATACATATACAGTAACACTCTTACGTTTATTTTCAATATAAGCTTCTATCAATATCTAAGACTTATCCAAATTTTATACGTTTCAATGTGTTGTTCTAAATGGTTTCCTTGTTACCATTGAGTTGTAGGAAAAATTTAATGCGAAAACCCATTCTAACTCCGCTCAGTATGCGAACTGTAACAGAAACCATTTACCTGATCTGGTAGCGCGTGCACGGAAAAGTATAAAGCCTTTTTCTCCATATTCGAATGTAACTCGAGGAAGTGCCGGTGATAAAGAAGACGCCATAAAACGGATTTCATCCGGAGTTAAGTGAAAAGGCAAACGTTTCAATCGATTATTTCCCCATTTTTCCTTTCCTCCCGTTCACTAAGAACACTTTTCTCAATCCTTTTCCAGCATTCTCTCCAGATGTAAATCACTTGACTCTTTGATACAAAAATCACTGAAATTGTATTTTTTGGAAGCTTACATTTTGATGTGGAACATTGTTTTTTCGGTTTCGAAAACGCTGCAGATAGTTTTTACTCGATCTAGGTGACTCAAAATTACAATCGCTTAGTCAGCAATGTATTTTTTAGCAATACTTATCTAGATTTTGTCCCCCAAAGAGATTGTTTTGTTCTATTATACTACCTTTTAGAATATCGGTTTCATGTTTAATAAAATGTTTTTTTAGAGATAAATTTTTATCTCTCTATATATAACAAATACATATTCCATTTCTCATCTAAGATTAAGCCTTTCATTTTTTATTAATGTTTAATTTAAAAAATATATTTCGATTTTGCTATGAAACTTTACAACAAAGTTTATCAATTTGTCATTCATCGCTTGATATGTGTATATTTTTAAAGACATGTACGAATTATGTATGTTTGAACTTTTTAACATATTTCACAGAAAATAATCAGCTTTCAGTCAAAAACTAAAATAATGTTGTTCACATTGGATTCTTTGAGAATTACGTACGTGTCAATCAATGTCCATACTTGATTGATCACAGGATAATTTTTACCGTAAAATATATAATAATGTCCACAAATTTTTGATGCATTTTGGTATTGACAAATCACGTTATGCTTTTTTTAAGAAAATATTTTATCTTACGATAAAATTACTTGACTTGACTATACTTTAATTTACCACCGCTGCAGTTTGCACAGTAGATTTTGATTTAATCTACGGTTGAAACGTAGACTGAATATTGAAGCTTTTTTGTATCAAATTTTGTCTTATCCTACGTCGATTGACCGCAATGTCTTGAGCGAAACGTATCTTGGGCGACAGAAGATGTAAGGCAAAATATAGAGCGGGGGCGAAGGGCGGGGCGTATCAGGCTTCAGCCCGCCCATACAGGCCGCCCACCCCGCGACACTTCTCGCTGACACCGTCACCGACGCCGGGCCTGCCGAGAAAACCAGTTGTTGACACCTTCGCTTTACAAAACACATCCTTCGTCTGTAATTATGACAAGTGGTAGGCATTGTTTTAGGGCAGACTCGAAAGTTATTACTAAGTGCTCGCCTTCATACAGGCAAAGTGTACTCGCGAGACTTTGTTTTGTTTTTTCATAAAAATAGTAAGTATCTCATATTGTACAAGAAAATGTCTTTATTTTCTTGTTATAATAACAATAATGTTCTCATAAAACACAACGTATAAAATTACCGCACTTCATGTGAAAATAATTTCTTGCTAAATTTCGACTATTTTTGTAATGCAATGCAATTAGACCATACCATACCACAAAGTATTTATTGCTTAGTGAATGTGTTACAAAAATATGTTTACCAAAACCATTTTTAATACTCATATTTTGTGAATTTTAATAATAAAAGTATAACGGTATATTAAAAAAAAATACACTATTACATCATAGACTAATTTTTATACAACAATTTATTTTTGTCCTAAATCTTCAACCGTATCTAAAAATCACTACCACCTACGTCATTCATATGCTTATCTTTTTATTGTTTCACACTAACGAGTCTAACTGTCTGGTGCATATTCGGCATGCTGTATATTCTGCGTTATCCGTTTTATCATACATAATCAAATCAAGCAAAATTTTGCTAAGATTAAGATACATACAATTTTCCCGATCAAACCAAAACCCTGACCAAACCCACTGACGTAAATTGCATCACATTTTGTAAATTAATTGGGTAAACCATACAATATAATAATAATATGTCATCACATCATTTTCCAGGATAAATGCCATAGACAGTTTAATTAATAAAATTATGTTTTTCATCTTGAATTATTCTATTTATTGTAGTTGATACATTTTTAATATTCTAGGCCAATTGTTTAAGCAAACAAAAAAATATTTAAATACAAGTATAATAATAATAATACTGTTATAATAATTATTTTCGTAAGTATTTAATTAATTTCTTACTATAAGAAACAAAAAAAAAAAATTTTAGACATATTAATTTTAACAGTGTGGTTTAAATAAGTCCCAGTTCTTTAAGTGGACCATTTTACTTTTAACAGCGTCTGATATTGAAATCGAAATCATAAAATCTTTTACCTTGCGAATTAATTCCTTGCACTTTCAAATTTCATTTCCAAAGTGGAGTTTTCCCGGTATTACATTAAGTCCGCCCACCTATTCCCCCATCACTTCCTGTTCCTGTCGCCCATTCCAATTCCAGGGGGCAAAATCAATTTGCTCACTTGTCGTACTTCCTGAGATAACAACAATCAATGTAGCCTCGGGTAGGGTACAAACTTTTCACTGTCTGTTTTTCAAGTCATTTGCCAAAACCCAACAATCTGCTGAGCGAAAATACTTTAGCGTTAATAATGCTTTATCATTTCTCAACGTATGTTATTTTCTCCTATGGATTTTCTCCCGAGACAAGATTTATTAACAAATAAACACGTGTTTATCGTGAATAAGAACACACGTATGTTTACTTTAAATAAATAAACTCGTTTTAAATTTTATCACTAATTAAGTGTTCTCGAAGAAAGTAAAAATTTGAAGGTAGTGTGAGACGAAAAAAAAAGAAACTAAAAATGGAGCTTGAGAGCCAAAAAACGAAAAACTATAGGGGGCGCAACGATTTTACTTGCTCCAGGGCTCTGAATTTGTAGTTACGGTACTGACTGTAGGTATCCACTGTTTTAAAAACTCGGTCATATTGACTATACTAACACTTTTAAACTAGTTACATTATATTATGTATTTGTAAGCATTTTGTTAGAAAGTTAAGACTGTTTTAAATTAAAAATACTATTTCATAGTTGAATAATAATAATTCCTAATTAACTAACTAATATGAACTAGTTCTTAAAGATATCAACAAATTTTAGCATATACATATTTACTTTTAAACATCTTTATTCTATTAATTAATATTTTTGACTGATGGTGCTTGATGGAAATTGAATTTGAATTCTAAATTATTTAAAACTGACAAACACATATGGAAGTTTACCAGTTTTAAATAATTTAGATTCTTTATTCTAGTTTTGTAATAATTAAAAATAATACCATTATTCCTTTTTTGTTAATATCTTAGATGAAAACTAATTGTTTACCATATTTTTTTTCAATTGTGAGTATACATCACCATATATATCAATACTCAATGATCAATAATCAGAAGAATGCAAACATTACTTACATGTTTATCAAAAACTCATCTCAACATCTATGGGGATCTAGAGTTACGCTTGATAGACTGCAGGCCTGGTAAATAGGTGAAACATAATGGTGTCTACGTAATACTAGAGGAAACTCGAATGTTTTATTTGAGAACAAATGCAAACTTATCTTTTTGGATTTATATTGAAACTGATACAAGTAAGAGACAATATTAATGTAGTGTGGCTAGTTGATTGAATTCTACAAGTGACAATAACAATCAAAATGCGATGAATTATTGAGTAACTACTTTGTGGTGTCTGGCTAAATCTTTACATTAAAAATCATAAATATTAAACATTTATTACACGATTAACGAAAAAATAATTTAAACATTTGTAAAATTTCAATCCAGTAAAACAACATTCAGCTATCGGCAACTAACTATTCACCTTGCGTTAGCTGGAGTAACTCGATTCAGACTGCCTGGATAATGCAGTGGTACTAGGTACGAACCAATGTTAACTATTTAGCGCATGCATTCTGCTGATTTTTATATACGCTACTGAAGCCTGGCCCCTGACAAAAACTCAAGAAAATCGTATATTGAGCTTTGAAAGCAGACACCTTTGCACGAATATTGGGAGTAAAGTGATTTTACCTTCCGAAGAACTCATATATAGGGAAGCGGACAGAGCAGACTTCTGTTGGAGTTCGAACTAGCCTGGACACGAACTGCGGATGCCTTTGAAAAGACTGAAACATATCTGTCTCTTTTTCTAACTAGTGGGATACCGGCGTCTTGGAAGAGTAATATGGATAGACCTGGGAGAATGCAAAGCAACTAACGAATGACAACAAATCCTGAAAGTCACATGTAGCGGCTATATGCTCCATATAGAATGTGGTATGTGGCAGAAAAACTATTGTGAAGGATTATATTTGAATTATTGGTTCATTTTTATAAAAATCAAAGCGGAAAATAATGGTGGAAGTAAAAAGATTATAGAAAATTTCTCGTAAAAATAAGTGATTTCATGTCTATATACTATAGAAAAAATCATTAATGGTATTCTTTTTTATGTTACTTTTTTAAAAGGCTTTTACCAAATTCTACTTTCACCAAAATGCAATAGGTAAGTACTTAAACTTCAATTTAGAACGAGGTTAACAGCGAATACCAAAAAATGCTTTTGAATAGTTTTGTAATATTTCTCGAATAAAAGATGCTCCATAATGTTTGAGCCAAGAAATGAGTTATGAGGTAGAATGAATGGGTTCATATAAACATGCAGTTCTCAAGTAGTTATGTAATCCTTGCATCTTGCCATCCACTCATCAAAATTACTTTCGCCAGTACGTAAACCTATTACTACCGCTACGTGCTGACTTCTACATTTGCCAGGGCGGGTAAAAAATACATATTTTTTTTGTTATGTCTAATACACCTTTTGTAATTCCTACGCTTTTTATGCGATCGTACTGAAGCCATCAGTGAAATTTATTGCTACCGTACATCTTTCACGTTAACTGCTTTTTTCTCATTTGTATAGCAGTCGATACTAACTAATATCAATTGTATTGCACATTAGTATCATAATTTATTTTTTACTTGTTTATTTATAACTTTCTGCTGGTTTTAATACTCTGATAGTCTAATAGATAATTGCACACATTTGTAAATTTATCGACGCTGAATGCGGCAAGTTTGAATCCCGCTGCCGTATATTTTTTCTGTGTAATCAAAACATTTAAATGGACGATTTGGCAACTAATTTTAGAGAAATATAATCTACTAAGATAAGTCTTAACTTTATAGAATTTTCCACACTCCAAGTATATTAAAGCTTCTTTTAACTCAACAATATTGACATGCTATTCCAGAGAAAATATGTTACTCTACTTCAACCATCAGTAGCAGCAATAATAACAGTATCGAAATATTCCACTCAAGAGCTAAGAATGTCATTGAGCATTTATAGCGCGAGTAATGCAAACAAATCTTTAGTAGGCCATTCTTATTCTTACATAAAAACTAACTAAAATATCCCAAAGACCTAAAAATCAAAGAATATTGTTGAAAGACAAGAACCATATTAAAATACTTTTGATAGACAAGTTAAATTCATATGTAGGTCATGATGAACTATTCTTTAAAAAATTAACATGTCTATGGCTATTTACGAAATGGTAACGTATTGGTACAAAATATTAAATGTATTATTAGATGAGACTATCTTTGAGTAAAAAACAAATAAATTGAACAAACAAAAATTTATAAATATAAATAAAAGGACACAAATTTAATATTTTACTCAATTTTTGTGCATACGTATCTATTCATTTAATAATTTTTGATATTAAAAACTGTTGATTGGTAAAAATTGCTTTAAAAAAACTAGACTATTAAAAATAAAATCATTTACCAATAAAATACTAACAATATGTAATAAATACAATCACAATTAATCTTTCAAGAATCTAAACTTCCTATAGATAAGTTTAACAGCTGTTTAAAAAATATTTATCAAAGTGGTTTTCAAATTATGAAATTAGTTTAAGATTTCTCTGGTGAGTACAACAGTAATATTTGTTCAGTTATGGTTTGGTAGATAAATAGAAAGTTATCCACGAACCGCCAAAGCAAACGTGAAATGCGCCCTGAAATATCATGGAATAACTATTATAAGGCTATAAACATGGAGAAGCGCTTACAAGTGCGGCATTTGTGAATGAGGCTGAGCGAGAAAGCCTCTTTCGTAAATTCAGAGATCAACAACCATAGTATTATGATATTTAACAATTGAAAATAAATAAATGTTTAACCTGTTCATATATAATATAATATTTACAAATATTATATCGAATTTCTTCACAAAAATGTGCATTGCACAATTTTCAAGATTTGTTGTAAATTTTATATGTTAACTATTTTGACAGTTAAAATATCACTCGAAGCCCAGCAAGTTTTAGAGATGATCAAATATGTCTAAAACTGCAAACTTTCAATATTCAAGCTTTCAATGTCATCGTTAAATATCTTCGAGGTTTGCATAAAAATAGTTTGAATGAAAATTATAATTAGCTTAGGTAAAATGTTATGTTCTTAGAGTTCTTAATACATATATATATATATTATGTTACATTTTTAGAATACGGTTTTTAAGAATTTTAAGCTTTGAGAATAGGTACCTGTGGCGGATTTTGGGGATACGGTGATATGATTTTTTACGAAATAAAAAGATAAGTTTATCACTGAGAAAGTGATGTTGCTGTGCTGGACCTGGCTCAGCCACATATTGCGGATACCTTAAGAGAGTTTCAGCCTGTCCTTTATTCTATTCTATTTTATTCTTTAAGCAGACCGGTCGTTGGCGTCCCAGAAGGCCGCTATATACTATCTATAGGATGTATTCGCTGGAGTTACGAAATTCAGGTATGACTTGGTAGGACGCAAGCACACTGGCGGGGGATAGAGATTCTTAGACGCTGCGCGTGGTGTCCATATGCTCCACTTAGGGAGCGGATATGGAAGAAGAAGAATTATATTATCTTCAAATCTGAGAGTACAAACAACTTGTAGTTTCTTCCATTACTTAACTCATAACTAAAGATAAAAAAACTACAAGCCACTGTGGCCAACGTTATTTTATTTATTTTCAATCAAAGAATCGAAAAAATTCACTAATCTATAAGAAATCTAAATATATCCTCATTTTTGATACCATTCTACATCAGTTTTCCTTGATGTATAAACAAAACATAATCACAGGTGATGAAACGTGTCTTTTTTGTTCTATAAACACATACATTTTTCGTATACTCGATTGAATCAGATATAGAAAAAGGTTTTCGACTTGTTTATTTTAACGCATAGACTCAAAAGCGACGATTCAGTGTGGAGAGCAGAATGGTGTGCGGCAAACAAACAAAACCGAGGAATTGTTAACCTGCCTCGCGAAGACTGTCTGCCTATGGGGAGGGATCTACCGGATTGCAAGATAGCTTACACCAGTTTCAAACATTTTATGAAACGTTTAAAGGCGCCGATGAGATAAATCACAAGCAAGCAAGCCGGGCAAAGCTTTTTATTGCTCAGTGTTGAAAGAATACTCGAATGCAAACTTTTTGATACATTGTATTGGCGATTCATTTGCTGAAATCTGGTGAGTTATATATTTTTAGAAGTATTTGATCTTTGTAACATCTAACGTTGGTGTATTTTATTAATTTATCAATTGAGATTATCTCGATAGTGAATTTCAAAATGGCTACACCTTAGACTTATTAATTATATATTTTTTTTTTATATACCAGGTTCGCTCCCACCTTGGAGCATATGGATCTACACATTGTGAAGATATCCACTCCGAAAGAGGAGTAT
>JAGVSQ010007505.1:0-15261 GCA_022683975.1 Rhyacophila evoluta
ACTACAGATGGCAATCATATGATTTTTGAATGAAAGGTTACTCTCAAACATAGTTGTGTCTGCATACTGTTTGTTCTTTCCATAATTTTTCAATGTTTTTACTTTTATCGCTTTAAATATATTTTTTCCGTTATATTGAGATTTTACTGAAATGCAATGGTGCCATGGAAATAAATAAATATAAGAAATGAAGAAGCTTAAAACAAATGAAAAAACGAACATTTTTTAAAAATTTATAAGTCATATAAAGAATATTTGATATTCTGATAACCCTTTGAGTTAGTGTCAATTTAAAATTCGACACTTCACGCTATGCCGCCTCCGTAATCTCTTGCAAACTAGCCGGTGAAAATCACCATACCTTGTAGAACCTGTATGAATATGAAGTGTGTGATTTATATGTACAGAGTATGCATACGAGCCAAGAATAAAAATCTTTTAAAGCCCTCGAGAGCGTGTAAAATTATATGAATATAGATACAAACACAGCACGACGGTTTTACATCAAAGGCACTTACTTTAGTACAGAAATTTGGTTAAATACGGGAAATATTCCTTTTCAGAGAGACGTAAACGCAAATCGGTCCGTAGCATATAATATCTACAAAACATTCGTTGGCTATTTTGGTTAAAATAAATTTATCGCTATAAATAAGCCGCGGGAATATGGCGGAATTTTTTGGCTTTCGTAAAAGTAAGTAAATAAAATGGAGACAAAAATGTAGAACAATTTGTGAAATAAAAATTTCTTGAGGTTGTAATAATTTTCAAAACCTTTCCCACAGCATGTTTTACAATATAAAAATATATTTTCAATCAAAATATCAATAGCTATTATGCTCTCATAAGAAAAAACGAAAAATGATGGTAAAAAATAATAAAATGAAAAAAATACACTAGATGAAATTATAAACATGGTTTCTTATAAAAAAAATGGGAAATTATTATAAAAAATATTTAAATAGCATCAGTATTTTAATGACAATTATTCTTACACTATTTTAAGGATTTGAAACTGAAAGTATTATGAGTGTGAATTTCATCGGATCTGCCAAGCGATTGCAAAATAAGTTTTAGTTGTTATTTGTATTAAAAAATTGCATGAACTTACCACCAATTATTTACAGAGATAAAATAGCTACCTTATTACATTTTAAAAGTTTTTGAAAGAATAATGACCGTCTTAAAAGAGACAATAAGTAAAGATAAGGGTGATTAGTTATGCGCTTCTTATGCCGCATCAATGTTTATGAACTTTACCCATGCGTTCATTTTATTTAATTGACTATTTTTATAAAATAAACCTTTGTAATTATGTTTTTGAAAACATATATCGCTGAAAAATTTTAGGTGAAAATAAAGTAAAAATCAAATGATTTCTTTACTATATTCGATATTAACCCAGAATTGCTACACTTTAGTCCAATTAGGAAAAAATAAGCCAACAATTAAATATAAATAAGTAATACCTCCCTACTTTCTCATTCACTACCCATCACATCTTTACACCACATTTGCGGAAGTATACAGTTGCGTAACGAACGTAAAGTTCTCTTTATGGTGCTGAAGTTTTCAGAAGTAGCTTCCCAAGACTTTGGGTGGTGTGCACTGGAGTGTGCGTGATTCCAATTTCGACTAACTAAACCTAGTTCATATCGAGTCTTGTTGAGAAAGCTCGCTTTTCGTAAGATTTTGCAATTTTTTCAAAAGCTTTCAAATAAATAATTCTACAGGGTATTGTTACTTGATAGAAATTATTTTACAAATTTTCTTATTGTTATTTACAAGCATTTTTTTTATCATAAATTGTAGATAAGAACCAAAGCATCAAATTCATTTTCGTTAGAAAAACTTGGTTAAACTCCTTTGTTATGAGGTCACATTCATTTTACTGTAATATAACATACCTGTCCCATTACTTGCACTCAGTATTTAAGCTATTTTATTAAATGTCAGGGTTTGCAATAATATACACAGTCCGTCATCTTATCTTATTTAAAAAAATACTCACTGTAAGAATCTACTTCATGCTCTACCCGTATAATACAATATATTTTTTGAGACTTACTCATTTATTAACAGAATTGACGTTGACATATTAAGCACCCTCGACCAAGTAAGATCGCTACAGCTTCTAAATTTGTTTATTTTTTAGCACACACGCTACCTTTAAATATTTACTTCCTTCCAGAAATGATATTATTTATTTTTTTGGCACTCATTCTAAATAGTTTTATTCTAATTTTGTGCCCTCACATGGTTCGTGCGCATAGAGCTAATGCTATGCTCCTCGGTAGCTATGCCACTGACGTCCGCTCATAAAATAACATTATATATAATACTTAAAAATGTTTTAATTTTTTGACGTTTGAGCTTTGTTGAATTATTATTTAATCAAACACTTCAGTTAAAGTACTTATTATCTTCAGCGAAAGAATTCTAAGGGAAAATATCTAAATCTGAATTTTATTAAAAACATATAAACCTCATATTGCTGGTGTTTCGCTTTTATTTTTAGGTTATGATTGTAAGAACGATGTGTTTATGTAATATTTATTGACGAATTAAAAATATTATAAAATAAAATCGGCAGAATATAACATATAACAGTAAAAAAGAAATTTGGTACTAGAGCTTTGACGTGACGGTCCTTAAAAAGTGTCTAAGCGTTATGTTTTGAAACAGGAACGTGACACATAGTAAAATGTGTGCGCAAGTATAAAGATAATACTTATATAATAACTATAAAGAGCTTTTAATGTGTAACTTTCAAGCTTACAACACAATTTTAAAACTTAAAATAACAACATAAAAGTACAAATTTGCAAATCGCGTGTGTTATATCACTTGCGTGTATTATGCGATGAATTATATACAATTTAGCTTGCACTGAGAGTAAAAAACAGAAATTTTCTAGTAAAAAATAATTGTCGAAGTTTTTAAAGATCTTATCAAAAGCCAAGAGCATGTTTTAATGCAGCAATCTATTTTGATGTTTCTTTTTGTTTGCATCAAGTTTAACAATGAAGCTATAATCGTGCGGAATAATATATTAGAAAAAATAGATGTATATTGATACATCTTAGTTTCTATTGGTAGAATAGCTAAAAGTTTAGCTAAATACCCATAAGTTTATACCGATTAAAATAAACAAGTGTTTTTTTTTTATTTAGATAGTAAAATTTTCTACTATCAATTCTTTGTATTCTTTTGAATACTTATATTATAAAACAGATCCACTTAAGATAAGCTCACTTAAGCAACGGTAGATGGAAATAAAAAAAAAAATAGTTTTATCTTAGGTTAAAGTCGTTTTAAATAACATATTAAACTGTTTTTTCAACAAACTTAACGTAGATGACAGGTTTTTTCATTTATTCGAGTTATGCAAAATCATTAAAAAGAAACTACACTTTTAGAAAAACTTCATATAAGTAAACTTACGATACATACAAATAATTAATTTAACTAATTTTGTTGAAAGCATGAAAAAAATCCATAGGGATTAATTGTATAGAAAAAGTTGTGTGTACCTAGAAATTATTCCAAATTGATTAAATGGTATATAATAATGAGGGGCATATTTCAAAAAAGAAATCATTTTATCATACCAAAATTTTAACGAAAAATTTAAAAAAGTAATTTACCGTATTAAAGAACCATATAATTTATGTGAAGCAGTAAAAATATATTTCGAAAAAAATTAACAGACAATTAACAAAAATTATTATTACAAAACAGCTTAATATTGTGCATTAGATACTCGTTCAAAATTTTCTCTTTTAAATTATGATGTAGTGGAATAAGTTTCATTTTGAAATATAGCTTTCATCTACGAATATATTTGTCTTTAAAAATCGTACTTTTATACATTTTTATCGTCGAAATATGTGAGGATTTCTGTTTTTGCAGCATTTACATTTCCCCGAAAAATCCATTTTATATTTCATAGCAACAGTAAATCGTCAAGATCTGAATTTATGATAATATATGAATTATCTTTGAAAGCCTGTAATTTATTTTAATACAAATACATATGTATGTTTATACTTTTCAGGAATTCCTGAAAAAAATGGTCGTAAAATCTTTCAAAAGAAAACAATGTTTAAAGGGTATTATTAGATAAACACTGGATATTCTTAAATAAATAAATTTCCTTAACTTTTATTTTAATAGCGTTTTATCGTTGAAACTACCATTACAGAGCAGTATTTGTAATATTTAAATTATAATTATTCACAAAAGTAATGAAGTTATTCGAGTAAAAATGACTATATTTGATTTATTTCTCGTTTGTTACCATATAAGTCATCGGTTCGAATCTTCCTTTGATGTAAATTGACATATATCATGTATTTAATTGTCATAAAATATACAGTTACGTTGTTATCAAGTAAAAATTAAGCAAGCTTACAATGTTAGTTTACGGTTTTGTGTATGTGTTTTCTTGGTAATCAAACATACAGTAATTTAACTAAGTTTATAAATACATTTGAAACATATAAATATTTCCTACACGTAATTATTGCATTATGGAAAATATGATTTGTGAATTAATTAAAAATGATTTTATATAACCACAACGTGCATATGGGGAATAGGATAATTTATCGGAAATTTGAGTCGAAAATACGTCATACTTAAACTTTTCGGTTTCTGCGATCAAACTTACAAACATCGAGTGAAGTAATTTAAAAACTTCCGTTTTCCGGTCGGGTGGTTTTTGAATTAGCCTCCAAGTTCCAAATGGGTGCATTTTCTCATTTCAGAAGTTTAGCGCAATTAAATTTTTCTTAACAGGCACTTAACGAGATTTTTAAAAAGACATCCTTAATTGAGGTGAGATGTTTGAGCTTAGCAAGACAGCTTTATTGTTCGTATAATATAAATTTGTTGCGAAAAACTTTTTTAAGCTCACTTTTTCCATCTAAAATTAACGAGTTTTAAAATTAATTTACCTGCTTTGGCGAAAAAGCTTTTTAATTTAAAAATTCAAAATTTATAATATAGCATTAAAAGTTGTGTTTTTATTAATGAAGGAACATGTTATATGTATGTGTGAACACACGATGTGTATTATAGATTAAAAATAAATTCATGTATTTGCAAGTTGCCCTTTATTGAAGTTTGCGAGTAAAGTTCTCATAAATTTATGGAATTCAATAGATTTATCTTGTGTATTTAAATTGAATAGCGTAAGTGATTGCCAAGTAATTATTTGATGGTAAAATCAACCTTTCAAATCGTGGCTGAAAATATCGAAGTAAAAATAAAACAATGCAACCACATCCAACCAATTATTTGAAAATTTTCAACTTTTGTTATTAATAAAGAAAAATTATTTATCGGTGGGTTTGAAATTAATTTCCATCAGTTACGATAACAAAAAAAGGTCATAAAACGTAACATGCCGTTTTTGTTTGTTTTATCACTTTGAGAGTGAAAAATTGAATTAAAAAATAAAATAAAATTTATTTTTTGTAAATACATCGTTAGATATTTATATAAATTATAGTACAGCATAAATACGAACTGTCATATAAATTAATTTTAATTTTTAGAAGTATATTTTTATTATAGTTAATAACTTTTATACCAATTTTTTACCAATATTTCTTCTATTTGAGACTAAATATTGACAGTGTTTCTTAAATAATACATTTAGGAAATCGTCCATTCAAATGACGAAATGATCCTGAAAATCTAATGAAATTGCGGAGGTCGCTTTGAATTATTGTATAAGCCTTTTGTAACAATAGCTTTGTGAACCTGAAAGCAAAGTTGTTTTTGGAAATCCGTTTAAAGGAAAACACCAAATACGGCCTGAGAAAACAGCTTGCAGATACTAAAATACAAGATGATTCAAAACATATTTGGGTAAATTAGATTATTATATTAATTTTAATTTTAAATAAAAATTACCATCTTTATTCAGTTATTTTATGGTAAATTGAAATTTTAACCATGGGCGTTATATCAAAACTACAAAATGGCAACTATTAAAACGTAATTTTCCAAAACAGAAGTTGTTTTCTTACGTGCTACATGTATTGAAGTATTTAATTATACACAGCTTGAATAATTATAATAATAGACAGAAAAAAATATTTTTGAATGTTAATATTTTTAAAATATTTATAAACGTATTGATAACAGTAATACTGAGACAAATCTATTAAAAAATATTCTTAGTTTCTTCTAGTCCTATTATTGATTTTTTGCACTATGCCAAATTTGAAGAAGTATTTTTGTCGTGTAAAAAACTATAAATCATGTAATTTTTTGTTTTCAATATTTTTAAGTCAATTCGTCCACTGGTTTTCTACTGCTAAGTGGTTAATTGATACATACAATACTTGTTAAAAAGATTCACCTTTAAATTTTGGCATTGTAGAATAAGTTCATTTTAGAAATATATTCCTCATATCTCCTCGGTAGCCATATCTGATAAATGCAGGTTTGATTCACACATTCTGCTGATTTTGCTGATTCTGCTGGATTTTAGAAATTCGAAAATACAAGACGTGATTTTCATTAGGTTAACAAATTATTTGACAACCAATTCTCGTGAAAAATAGTCCATCAAGATATACCTTCATGGAAATGATCCATATAATTTACTTTTGAATCAGATATGGTGAAAAAATGTATACAGTATATATATAATTGACTCAGAGAACTCACTCATTGACTTTAAAGTGAGCGAGATAAAACAAATGTCGAAATACGTACGAAGACCGTTTTTTTATTACTTAAAGATATGCTATTTTTAATATTCTTGATAATCATCAGATTGACTTATTTTGCAATGCTCAAAGTTACAGTAAAACTAGAATATTTAAACTCCGTATCTAATAATATGTATAATATTGCTAAATTAATTTACAAAATTTAATTATTTTACCAATTTACTCAATTTAACCAGGCCGGAAGGAGTTAACGCACATATTATATTTAAGATATACATGAAATTGATAGTGAACTGAATGTGTTGGAAAATAATTAACTTACGTACATAATCTGTAATATTATTTTATAATTATTCATAAACCTATACTATAGGTGTATTTTCAGTACAATAATTTGCATTAAATTAAATTTGTCTATAATTATTGTAATTGATAATGTTGAACGGCGTAACAAAGGAAATATGTTTTCATGTTCTGTAAAATATTATTATATTAAAATATAATATAAAGCTTTGATTAAATGTAATAAAAGCGACTCATTCTTAATACCTCGTTGAGATAGAAACAGTGTCCCATATATTTATCTATATTACAGAACAAAATAATATATAATATTATTAACTATCGGTAGCGTAGTTGGTAGCGTGCGTGCCTAGCGATACGGGGAATGCGGGTTCGAATCCCCACCTGTCGGATTTTTAAAATCTGAGAATGCAGGACTGGTCGCCCATTGGATTGAGTAATTGTCTGGCAAACAATTCTCGTGAAAAATAATCTGTCAAGTCGTCTTCATATTGTAGAGATCCATATACTCCTCTTTTGGAGTGGATGTCTTCACACTGTGTAGATCCATATGCTCCATATTGGGAGCGAACATGGTATATATATTAACTATTCTTAAACGTATTAATATTTTTTAATTTGATAAATATAATATTAAATGAGAGCATTGTATGAACATATTTATTACTTGTACAGTAAATAAAGCATGATTATTTTAGTAGAAAATATTAGTTTTATGCCAGTTTGAATTTAAAATATTTTTTATGTTTACTAGGTAATCAGATTATATATGGTATGAGAGCAAATAACTAATGTTTGACCATTAAAATATCTTTATATATTTTGCTAATATTTACATATAAGTATTTTTTTGCTTTTAGTTAAATTAGTAATGGTGTTTGTTAATCATTTGTAATTGATACAGTTTGAATAGTTTAACCCTGTTCTTTCAGCAAAAAAATGTTTGAACGCCTAAATCATCCCGTTTTACATTTTTAAGTCTTCATAAGTCTGTTAGTTTAAAACCCACAACCTCTTTTTATGAAAACACTCACTTTTACAATATAAATATTTGTTTTTGGCCAAAATATATATTTTCACTATCAATATTACCGACCACGTTACGTTTTTTGGTCTTTATTATAGTCTAAAAATTGTATATTTTAAAAAAAAATGAGGGTTGACAATTTTAACGTATTACAAGCCAACCGGTTATCATTGTCATTTTTTATATCATGAATGTACATAGTGTAAAGATATTCACTCCAAAAGAGAAGTCTACAGATCTCCAATGTTCACAATGTGAAGACATGTTTTACAAATTTTTTTTTAATAAAAAATGGTATTTAGACAATTCGCTGAATTAATTCAATACCATAACAACTCAAAGTAAATATTGAGACATTTTTGTATGTTTTTATATGTTGTGTATTGTAAGAAGCCAACGTTTAAGAATTAATTTGACATGTTTCTTTGTTGCATGGTTTTTTGTAATTAAAACAGGTAAAAGAATTAAACTCGTATTACCTAGATTGAGCGTGTAATTAGTCTCTAAGCCACCGAAAACTTTAATATTCTTGATGGTAATTGATTATATTGTCTCTTTGATAGCTTAATTGGTAGCGTGGGTGCCTAGCAATCCAGGAAATGCGAGTTTGATTCCCCATTTGTCGGATTTTAAAAAATCTAGAGATGCAGAACTGGATGCCCAATTGGATTGAATATTTGTCTGACAAACGATTCTCGCAAAAAATATACTGTTTTTTTGGGGTGGTATTTTCACACTGTTTAGATCCATTTGCTTCAAGTTAGAAGCAAACATGGTATAAAAAAATGATTATAATCACAAAATTATTCAAGTCTAAAACGCGAATGTGCCCGAATACTTACAATTCTCAATTAATTTATTAAAATTATGATTCCATTAAATGTTACACATCCCTGATTTCAAAAGGTCTAAGGTAGTATACTCACACAATTAATATCTTCACAACAAGACATCCAGTTGTGGTGTAATTAAGATTAACACTGAAATGTAAACCGGGGTATATTGTAAACTTACAAATAGGGGATTATTATTCAAACTGATCAACGGAATACACGAGCCGATATAAGTCTATTGCTCTACCACAATTATTCGGGTATTTGTTGGGATAATATATTCTCTCTGTGTTTCGGAAAAGTAAATGTATACTTAGATGTATTAAAACCTCACCTTTAAATATGTAGACACGTTGGAAAATAGTTGGATTTAGTTAAACAGAAGACGCCCAAGTCATAAATTAAAATAAAATCATTTAAATGTATATAATACTTCAAAAATATTAATAATTTAATAATAATTAATTATGAAAAAAAAAACACCCGAAAAAATATAAGCCCAGAAGAAGTAAACACTATTTTTTTTCTAATTCGTATACTACAAATTTACAGAATAATAATATCTTCAAAATGTCCACGTAATTCAAACGTTTTCGGCTTGATGTTCAAATATAGCGTAACATAATTACAAATAAATTTTTGATTATATCCATATAATAATTATCATTAAGCTATTTTCAAATATTTATTCAATAAGTGTCTGTATATATTATTGTTTAGTATTGTATCAACATATTGTTTTATTTATAAAAAAAAATACACTAAATATACCCAATTTCAAGGTTCTATAAGTAAAAACTAATATTATTAATAAAAATTTGAGCACGAAAGATTCAATAACTTTTAAAGTAGTAAGTTTTTCAATAAAATAGTAATCGGGAGAGATGTTGTATATGCTATGTAATTATTTAAGTGTCATGTTAAGTTTTTAATAGTATAAAAGTCATAACAAGTCTTATTTTGTTTCCGAAAATTTTCTATCGCGTTTTTCTCGCAATTGATGGATTGTGGCTTGGACGTCTTCTGCTTAACTCCAATCAATTTAAAGTATTAAAAGCATAACACTCTTCGATATGAACGATCTGAATTAAAAATTAAAGTGTTGGTGTTAAATACAAGTTGTTATGAATATAACATTTTTGTGTGTATTTAAAAATACACTTAAGAAATATTAAAATAAGCTTCAAAGTAAACTTAATTTTTTTACCTACCAGCTTAAGCTAGTAATAAAGTTACTTTTTAATCGTTAATTTTGAATGCATAAATTTAAATAAAAAAATATGATATGACACTTTAAAAGAATATTAAATGGAAAAATACAGTTATCATATAAATATGATGCAAAACTTTATTGATTACTTATGTGATATATTATCCGAAAATATACTATTGTATATTCTGATATACTAATAGACAGACACCCTAGTTTTTGATAAAATTTTCAAATAATTTTATTTTAAGTTTTTAGTAATATTATTTTGTATCACTGTAAGATTAAATCGATTGTTAAGTCATTATTGATAAAAATTAAAAAAAAAAAAAATAAGACTATTTCTTTATCTGTATAAAGGTTAAGCTCTTAATTTTATAGAATGGTTAATAAAATCGCATTTCATCTAATTAAAAAAATTGCATTTAAGATCATTCGAGTAGTTATTATTACATTATTAAGTGAGTATTACATTCTATGTAATTAATTAACTGCTTATCTGAGATAAATATTAAAAAATAAACTCATAAACTTTTTATGCGATTATATGTTTTCTATTATATTGAATGTGAAGTACTTTATTCTATGTATTGTAATATAATTAAAATATACATGATTTATAAATATAGATACATGAAAAACAGATTTCTAAAGTTTTAAGCACTAACATTTAAAAAAATGTATTTTTATAAAGCTTGGTATTGGTGAGTAGGTTAATGTTATTGTAATATTAAGTCGAAAATAAACTTGTAAGAACACGTTTTGGTAATAAAATAAAATTATATTCGAACGGCTTTATTAAATGGGCACTTATATTAAAATGAAAAACCTGTTGAGATTATGAAAGATGAAATCATGGCCTATATACCGAATGTATCCTATTTCAGTGACATTAAATTATATTTTTCACAGTCTAGTTTAAATTTAAAGCTTATTTTCATTTAACCATATTATCAAGTGAGACTCAGATATATAAAAATATAACTTGTAAAATTTCTTTATAAAAATATAACGGAAAGAAAAAGATATTATAACGCAGTAGAAGATATTTTTAGAAGAATAAGCTGCGAATAATTAATAACTAATTATAAATCAGTATATCACTTACTGTGGATTTCTCTAGAAAACCTGAACCCTGTTTGTTCTTTTTCTGACCGGTGAAGTTATGTCGTCGTGAAATATTGACGGAAATTATCTACACCTCTACACACACAATGTGCCTTCCATCTATGCGCTCCTTCCTTATAATTGGTCTTAATCAAGCGTATAGCTTTGATATCAAGAAGCGATTTACTTTATTTGAAGGGAATGTCGCGATAGTAAATATAAATTACTCAAGGCCTAGGTTACCACGCATTTAAGTATGCTAGAGTTAAAAATATAGAATGTAAAAGAGACAATTGAAAAAACGGAGACTTATTTGGCCAAGCAATTTATGTGAAGAGATCATCACGCTCGCTGTATAACGCCGCATATTTTTAAAAGAAATGAAATTCACCCTTGTGGTAAGCGTCGAATGGATCGATGAGTCCAACAGCTGGTTAGACCGTCTCAAGTAACTCTTTTTTTTCCGAAAATATTCAAGGACATACCAACAAAATTATCTACAGGGTGTAATCAGTTAAACGAATAGATGCTAGTATGATCTGGGAGGATGCAAGACGGCTGACAGGTGATAGAGATTTATGAAGGCACCGTGTAGGAGATATGAAAAAAAACTCTTTAATTATTGTTATCAAATCAAATTCCATATTTTTTCAAATTTTATTGCTGTAAAATTATACATTGAATAATGTAATATTTAAAAAAATACTTATCATTTGTTGGAAAATGATTATGAAAAGTTATTTTATATTCTATAAATTTTGTGTAGTGCAGGATGTGAAGTATTATTCTATCATGAGCAATATATTCAACGAGTTTAATATCTAAAAAAAATCTCACTGATTTAATCGCGCTGTCCCTTTTGGTTTTGTTCATTACATACATATCTGGTCTGCAAGATGAATGCGAGACTGGAAAAACTCTGCAAAAAAACTGTAAATGATCACGTTAAAATGACCATGACTTTAACGTTGGAACAAATCTTGGGCGATCTTGAGTACTGACAAGGGTGAAACTAAGTAGAATAGGCTTTCTAATAGGCCATGGTCTATTGTCATTAGTTTAAACTGAACATGAATTTGCTTGCGTATCGGTTACTAAGCTAACATTAGAATTGTCTAATAGGAATTAAAACAAATTATGCAAACAGTACTTGACCTATATTTAAGTCATACGAGAATGGTTTTACATACCAAACAGAAATATTTTCAACTGATTACTGTTCTTTCTAAGTAAATTAAATGGATTCTAGTCGAATTACTCGTCAGTTAAAAGAAAATAAAATTTGATTCTCTTATTGTTAATTAAATTCTTAAAAAAATATGATACTGGTTATGGATTGACCATCTGAATGACTACATCGATGATCGTTGTTTATTTGAAGCAATATTAGATAAAATCTATTTTATTTTATACCGACTATGCAAAATAAAAAGAACGTATCCCAAACAAAAAAAAAATTCAGGAGGCACAAAAAACGTCTTTTTAATGATTTTGGGCCACAGTCGAAATATTAAATATAACAGCCTTGAAGTGGACGAAGACCATAACTGGTATTTTATTTATCCAATCTAATATTAATATAATATGGTATTAAAAACTAATAAAATTGATGTGGTGAAAGTCCTTTTTCCTGGTTATAAATTTTGTAGGCTTTTATTTTTTCAAACTTAATAGCTACATTTAGATACTAATTTGGCATTTGCAGCTTACATTCCTATGATAAAATGCGTATTAAGTTGTATTACTTATGATTATGGAAGAAAAGTTCTTTTTTTTTAGTTATGGATTACGTCCTTTTTTATTTCCACACTCGATATGATAAGAAGTATTCATCACAGTAAATTTAGTTTGAACTAAATTACCCATAGAGTAAAATTAAGTTAGAGTCATATTCTGAATCCTGTCATAAAAATTAACCAGATAACTCATTTTATTAGCTGAGATGTGAGTAGTTATTATTTGTAACAAAAGTATTAAATTTCACACTTTTAAATGCGGCTTTTTCGTAACTATGTGATATTAACTCAATGTGTGATTTAAGCTAATTTTAATATAAAAAATGTTTCTTGAAGTATAAATACAACTTCAAATGATTTTGCGCCATAAATTTACAAGCACAATATTAATAAGCAATTTAAGTACGTATTTTAAAAATATAATAACGTTTTAAGCAGCATAGAATGATATATGAAATAAGTTTCCCAGTTCGTATTACGCTTTTCAAATACTTAATTAGATATGTATCAGTGTTTATTATGTTTACAAAAAACCGTAAATTTAAACACTGAATAATTTGAAACATGAAATATCTCGACAATTTGAGTACACTCGCTGGCACTTTGTTTTACAGAAGATAGCGTATATTTCTCGTCTCGGAAAATATTTTTCACGCCTCTGCTGCTCCAAGTACGAACGCCAAGATTCAAGATAATAAAGTCATTTAACAGGGCGTGACTTGGATAAACGTTATGGTTTGATATATATACTCGTCGAGAAGACATTGTACTCCAAAACTAGGGACACTGAATTTAGTTTTTTAAATCCCGGCAATTTAGGCTCCACTTTGCAGAAAGTTTTAACGATTTATTTCATTTTTGTCACGAGATATTCGCGATTATAATTTTTTATAATAGTAATGCAAATTCGGACAATAAGTATTATTTGTAACAAAAACATTTCTGTATAAATACCATCTTAACTACGAGGGTATAGATTTTAAAGTTTAAGTAGATAACTTTAATTATTTTTAAGTCTTTGTGTAAATTTGTCAGTAGTTTTTTTAACGAATTTACTCACTTTACTATTGTATCATATCATTGGTTACCAATTAACAAGATATATTATTGATTTGGGGAAATTTATGAAAATGCTTATTTATTTATAAGATTTTTTGGCCATAATGAACAATAAATCATAATATCGACAATATAAATTATGGTCATTGATACCTTCTCTTTTGCTATATCTAGTCTTCACATGAACTATATTCGATAAATAGCAATTTCAGGATTCTTTGTCACGCATTGATGACTTTGCTTCTTTGCTGATTAGCACATCTAAATTCTTTCGAATACATTATATGAAAAGTACCCGGTAGTAATCAGTAAAAGAGATAAACAAATAAAAGCTCTTTAAAGGCATCCTCAGTGCGTGTCATAGCGTGGCTGCATAATTTTTAACATAGCGTAACTCAACGTAAAATAATATAAAAATATTTTTAGGTTATTAGGTTTTCTCATTGTTTTAGATAATTTTAGATAATTTTGGATTGAATATGTAAAATTAAATGTACCCTTTAAATATATTTACATATGAAATATTTTTGACATTATATTCAACATGATATATCTAAATGTTAAACACTAAAATGTTAAAATAGAACTGTATGTAGTACGTAGTTAAACTGCTTGTAAATTATATAGAAAAACTTTCTTTTTAACGGAGCTTAATATAAAGAAGTAGAAAAATAAATTCTATCCATATTTAACATTTAAATAATCTTATATTTACAATATTTTCAATAAGTAAATACCCCGATTCCCGGGAATTCCATTCAGTTAAATATCGATTTATTATCCCTATTCCAGACGCTTTGTAGACAGTGGTTTCAATTTAATTGACCTTAAACTTGACTTTTTTTTTATTCTCAGTTTCTATGTCAGAAGTGTAATTTAAATGGAAATATTAGTAAAATGTTAAAGGTTACTTTGAAAAGTGATTATTTTCAAAGTAAAAGAGTCATGAATAATTCATAAATAAAACTATGAATTAATCTACTAGTTTATTTTTAATAATTTTTAAAAGGTATTATAAACGGCATACTTGATATACCAATGTATATTATCCACTGGAACAATATTGAACTAAATTCACCACCATACAAAAACTAAAAAATTTCATTCATCATTTTACGTGTCGCCTTTATTAAACGGACGACTTGTTTTGGTAATTATGCATTTTTTTATCTATGCACACTAAATATTACTCTAGTCATATAAATAGTGTAATTTAATAAAAAAAAATATTAATGGTTAGATGAATGTCCAAAAATGTGTACGGAGCGGGAAGAGTTACTCAAGTCGGTCCAACCGG
>JAGVSQ010007507.1:0-15260 GCA_022683975.1 Rhyacophila evoluta
AAAAAATATAAAAGAGTAAAATATTGGATTTGAAATAATTGTTTCCACATATTTTACATATCTAAGTCCATAATATACATAACGAATATTGAATGATATTTGAAGGAATGTATGTCGGCCCGCTATTTTTGCACCGAATTCGATCGTCGCAAAAGACGACCCGATTCCAAAGGGTTAATAATATAATAGTTTTGTTTCAAAATATATCCAAAAATCAGCTAAATATGTACATGTCAGATAATGGATGTATAATTGGAAAATTTCACATCTAAGAGAGTAGTACAAATTTCATCAAATTATTTATATGTGCACTAGAATGTACAATGTGTGATTATTATGATTACATATTTGGATGACACACAATTGTGACTAATCAATATGAATCAAATTGAGCAATAATCCAATACTTTATCATACAGTTATTCGGCCATTGGCAAATCCACAGTCAATCAACACGGAAAACCAAATCTTTTATATATATTTTTCATCATATTCCTGCATTTTGGATATTTTTAAAATACTTAGCAGCTGTGGAATTTAAACTCGCAGCCTCGGTGCCGAAGCACGCGCTTCCTTCTCTGGCATTAGTGGGATCACTTCAGAGTCTTGTTGTATTTAAACTTTATCCAAATGACTACTAATTTCTCAGTGTAGTCACGCAAAATTTTATATCTTGACTACTTGATATATTGATCAACAGGCAGCTCTTTTAACTTAAATATTTATAAATGAAAATGCACATTAGTATCTGTGATTACTACTTACTTACACTATCAGTTAGTTTTTTTTTTACTTTACATTTTTTTTTATCTAATCTGCAGATGTTGAGATTGTTTACGATGTCGATATCTCACTTATTGTAGAATACAAAATTTTTCAATTTGTAAACATTTTATTTGCAAATATCAATAACCAACATGTATACAGTGACTATTTTATCTTTATATTCTATCAATTTTATTTATTTTATCTCTAGGAACTAATTCCACAGCCGAAACGTTTGATAAAAAACCAGCCAGACCCGTAAAAATCTTAACAAACAAGAATCAGCCAGTCTCTATGAATAGAAAAGATTCTACATCTTCAAAATCAAGGTAATCATTCTAATCCATCAGTAATAGTATCTTATATTTCTAAAAAAATCATATTCGAATATTGAAAGCAATTTTCAGGTGGTAGACAATGTTATAGTAATGTCATCGTTGAAAATTATGTGGGTTTATGGCAGCACCTTTGATTATCATGATGTACGCAACGTAATACAGATGTAAATTATACAGGCAGATAAATATATTATGAGGCTATGGGTAGGTATATCTTATTTCAGCAATCAGTCATGTTTGTAAAACTCCCTCGCATGAAATTTTCATATAAGGGCAAATACAAGGCATTGGCCTGGTCTGAGGGTGACTACAGATTGTAAAGAATGGTCTATTCCAATGCAGTTTCGAGAGCCTATAGGTGGATATTAAATATTTGCATATATCATGCCTCTACATCATTCCAGTATTGGCAGTCAGGAGAACGTCGCCGCGGTTAGAAAATCCCTCGAACTAACAGACCACACTGGCCAGAAGTCGAGGAGAGTCGTCGCAAATCAACCCGGCGATAATAACTCTGCAGAGAGACTCAAAAGGTCTCTGGAGAGTGATGCTAGTAACAAACAAAAACCTCGCAGGTATTAAAACAACTCCACCGACAGTCCTGTCTAATCAACCAGTATATTGCATGTCTTTTATCATCATTGTGTTTCACCATGCTTATCTAGGCCTTCCCGGCCTCCTTTTATATTATTTGATCTGTGTGTATCATATGTCTTCAGCTGTTCCTGCTGGAAAGTTTGTTAGTGTGTATTTAGCTTTTATCTAATAATGCTCGTGTTCATTGGAGATTTCCCGCTGATAGACTTTTTTTCTGTCTTTAGTTTCACAGTATGTTAGCCTACTGTTTAAAAGGCTTCATGGTACATTTATTTTCCTCTGCACCAGCTGCCACATGCTAGTGCATGAATAAAAAGAATTCCCAAGTATAACCTCCAAAGACAGTAAGAAATATCTGTGATTCCCCATATTGAAGAAATTCTATGACACAGCAACCGTGAAATATTTCAATTTGAAATTTGTTTCTCTCATATTTACCAGACATCTTATTTACATCTATGGTAATTGTATTGTGCCTCTAATAAATGTACCAACTAGGATTGTGTAAAGATCAGATAAATACGATAGTAATGATGGAACATCGTGTTTTAGATCATTGGAAGTAGAAGGAAGTGGTAAACCGCCGGTTCCAGCTAAGAAGGCATCTTCTCCAGTAGCTTCGGTACTCAATAGTCTCCGGCAAAAGGTCCTAGGAGACCAAAGGTAATCTGTCATTATTACTTTTGTATAATATTTAATTGTTGTCTTTCGGAGAGTGAATAGAAGAATACAAAAAATGTTTACTTTTTAAAGATTTATATAATTTTTTATTCAATTCTTATTGAATATTAATTATCTGATTGAGCTATTTAATATTTTCAGTTATTATATCAGATACAGATGGCATTTAACTTTTGATACTAATAGAGTATAAAACTTTAAAACTACTCACAGTAGACAAAATACTGAACTAGAGAATACCATCATTGTTTTTTTACTACCTAATCTGATGATCTTTTGTTCCCTTCAAGACATACTAATCACTGAAGAAAAACCACACCATTACTTAATTTCTTCTAGGTCATCTGAAAAGACATCTTTGGATGTATCTGATGGTGCTTCGAGCAGTAAACCAAGTGGAGAACCTGCCCTTTTGTCTGTCTCTCCGAGTGGTGCTTCAATGGGTCAAACTCCTTCCTCTATAGACAGTGATGTCATCCCACCTGCTGATGGGTTTGATCAGGTTGAGAGGTTTTCCATGCTCGTAGACCCTCGCTTTGGAAGGTAACTTACTGAATATATTCCATGCATTTTAATTGGTCAAAATTTACATTACATCATTTTAAACTGAACAATATTAGTTCATTTTAGATGTGATCATCATTGCTTCATTAATTATTATAGGGCAAAACCTCCTGGTCGTCGCCCTCCTAGACAATCGATAAGAGATGATCTCCCTCTCACGAATGGAAGCTCACATTCCCCAGCACCGCCAGGTTGTAATTTATATTCATCTACCTATATTAGCTATATTATTCTGGTCAAGCGAATATTATCATGTATATTCGTAATAGATGTTAATTTGCTAATGTCATCTATGTCTGTTTCATAAAGTTGCCAATTTATGTGTTTGTTACTGAACTCAATAGAAACAAACAAAAAATTCTTGACTCAAATTAGCTGTAGTGATGTAATATAGATCAAAAAAATCTAAACTAATCAATCCACAGCGATTGTAGCCTGGAATACTAATATAGATAATTTCTTTTACAAAGACATCCCTTCGGAAACGGAAGTTGTTAAACCAAAAGCAAGAGAATGGGAAAAGCACAAGGCACCCTGGATGGATGAATTAAAATTGAATCAAGCCAAGAAGACTTCACCGATTGCGGAAATTGGACGCTCTAAAACAATTTCCACAACTGATAATGTCGGCAGCGAAAGGACAGAAGTCCCTCATGTTCGGCTCTCGGGAAGCAGTGACAAGATTTTGGAATCATCAGCAACAGATAATGATAAAGACTCACCACCACTGAATCCACTTGAGATGTCTCAGAGTATGACATCTATATCATCCAAAGCTGTCAAAATTGAATCATCAGAAGAGGTGATTGACATATTCTCTTATGTGAAATACTTCTCATTAATTATAAGATATAACACTACAAACAATTACTTCCTGAACCTTCAGTTTTTTTTTATTGGCTTTTAAAATACAAATTATTAAGTGGCGGTATTTTTTGTATTTATAATTCTCAGTGTTCATTTTAAAATCTAAAATTTTACTAATCCCAGCGATTTTAATATAATTATGTCTTTATACAACCAGGTACAAGTGCGCACCGAAAATCCTTTGGACATGTCGAAATCAATGTCATCACTTGCTTCACGAACAACTCATCTTGAAACCAACAACAAAGTGAGCTCTTCCGAACTGAGAACTTCTATCTCCAGCTCAGCCAGTGTGGTTCTCCGTAGTACTACAGTTCCTCAGCATTCCAACCTTCCTCCGCCGACTGCTGACAACTCTTCCAATCACCCTAGCAGCAGCCCTCTACCAGGGAGACATCACTCGGCTCACCCTGTGCCTGTTGTGAGGCCGTCTTCGAACCATTTTACTCCGCTTTCGAGGCATACCACCACTGCACTAGTAGACCAAGGCTCAGTTACTATCAAGCAAGAACCAAATGAGAATAATTCTGTCAAAGTAATAAATGCTGATACATGCGCAGCAACAATCAAATTTACAGGTTAAAAAATCACCTTTCCACTTATAATCATGAAGGTAGTTATCCTAACAAATTGTATTTAGAGTCCTCCAGTAAAAAATTAACTGTCATCAAACTGTGACGGATCATAAAAGTATCATCAAATGCTCATTGAGTTTTGGTTTAGCTGTATTATATTTCTCATTTATTATTATTGTAGAAAATCTGTCATATTCCTTTTTACCTTTATGGTTACATTATTATATATTTTCTCAAATATAAATGTAAATATGTATATAAAGACTTCGATGCCCATTGGATTGGGGGATTAACTGATAACCAACCCTCATAAAGAACATTCTACCCACATAAATCTTGATATCTCCATAATTTAAAGATATATCTTGACAGCTAATGTATTGTCAACACAACCGTATCATATGCCTAAAACTACATGTGACAAAAAATATGTAGAATATCTTTCCTTCTCTTATTACAGATGAGCGGTCAGGGTCTAATGACACTCCAGAACAACGATTGATAGCACAGTTGAATGAAAGGGTAAGAAAATTTTCTGATAAAGTATTATAATATTATATTTTATTGAAATCGATTTGAGTTTGTGAAAAAGGCTTTCATCAAAATATAATAATCATATTGTGGATCATAACATGATTGAATATGATGTGGGATTCAAGAAGATCACTGGAGTAAATTTGATTGTTAATTATAGGTACATTCACTGAAAATTGTATCTGCGTATTAAGTATATATTGAAAAATATTTTTCAGGTTGCAAATTTGGAAAGGGTTGTGGAAGCACAGGAGGAAAGATTCAGTTCTGCTTTAGCTGCCTTAACCGCACGATTGGAGACAGAAATGGATTCCCGTGCTGCATTACAGGCTGAACTCCACAAGCTAGAACGTTGCGTCACCCGGGTTTGACCGACACATCGACATGCCTAACTGCTGAAGTTTTCGTTCTATCATTGTAGAAATTGGACTGCCAACGTTGACAATTTAATGCATTTATTCCAACAATTGTTTGTAGCATAATAGTATCTCTGATCGTAATTATTTATATATAACAATGTATAAAAGGTAACATTAATAAATATTTTCAATTTTATAGAGGAATAATTGTCAAAATTATTATTTTGGGCTGATGCATAAATCTCCACTATCACCGTCTTTCAAAAATAACATTTCCAACTCTTCTGAAGACATAAGAAATCGTTTATTTCAAATTGAATGGTCGTACCAGAAATTCTTATTTTTATTTACGCATGCTCTATCTCAACATATATGTATGATGGAAAATTTATAAAAAATGCTTTCATTCATTCAAATTATATCATATTTGTGCACATGTAAATGCGGGTATACATTACTTTAACCGTATCCAATTGAAAGCTCAAATTAGCAATGGATCATCAAGCTTTGAAATCAGTGTCGCTAATCAATTTTCTTTTTCATTTCAGTCATTTTTACTATTTATTTTATTGATAACAACCTCTCTTTTACAGACATTTTTTTGCATCGCCTAAAATCGCATAAAAATATGACATAATAATTTCAATCGACAGTTTCTATTTAACTTAGAATACATATTTCAGATTGCAAAAGCTTCTAAAAAACCGATTTATAAATTTATTTTTATTTAAATTTTAGAATTGCTTAGGGATGGATTTTTAAAAATGAATGCGATAAATGGGAATTTCTCAATATGGAAAGGCATTGTCTGATATTTATTTTCTTTTTATTCGCATCTTAACGCATTCCAAATTATTTATTACTAAAGATCGATGGTCGTCAAAAAAAAAACAATTCGAAACACTGAAATTGAATAATATTTATTGACCCCATAAATTATTTTCATAGTCTTTTTCAATTTGGAGGTCCAATCATAATTGTTAGTGTTATAAATTACACTCCTCGAAATCATTCAAATGAGATTTAACATTTCTTGTTTTTCAAAACGTTTTTTTACTTGCATTTACAGCTAGTCTTTTGAAAAAAATAGAATTGCTTGTGCAACGAAAATAAAGCATTTTATTTCATAATTTATACTTAATTTGATGTAATACATTTATTGTAGCTTGAATCATTGTAAAAATATGATCAGTTATTTTCTTTAAGGAAAGTGTGTTGCCATTTATGAATTTGTATTTATTTCTGTATCTTTAGGATTCACCTACTTTTAGGCACTTAACAAACTGTGACAAATTAATATACTTCAATATGTGCTTTTGTCCTATCGTAATATTATTTCATTTAAGTGGGCTATCTTTTATATGTGTGTTTAAATGAAGCACTCAAAATCGATACAGTATTGAAAAAATGTCATAAAATACTACTTTAAAACAAATACAACGATGTCACAGACAACTACAAGGTGTACAATTGTCATTAAATGAATTATTTACAATTTTATTGAATTAATTAAGTATCCATGTTTTATTATTTATTATATTTTTATTTTAATAATTATTTCCTTTCATCATTACTTAATTTAACAAATACTTAAAATTCTCCTTTTGCCAAAATTCAAGGTATAATTTTTTTTTAAATATTAATAGCTGTACCTTACATTTCCAAGCATTATAGAAGTCATAATAATTTAGTTTATTAATATTTTATTGTAGGTCTATTGTGTTGTTATTATTTTTTTAATTATTTATTTTGTAAAAATGTGAACAAGTTTTACACTTTTATACATTTAATATCCCCATTTTTTGTAAATGTACATTCTTTTAAAGGGATCACGGAGTTTCACTACTTACTGTGAATATAATATACATTCAATGATTTTTTCATACTTTCCCTGATGTATGCTCAAATATTTCACAAAAATTATTCACATTCCTTTGTATAGTAATTCCAACTATTTTATTTTATTGTATATAATTATAGATTGGCAAAACTTCATAATGTATTTTGATAAAGTTTGCTGATGTAATTAAGCATTTTCTTTGAATTATATTCATACATTTCCATAATGTAAATCCTTTTAAAGACATTTACACTTTTGATGACTAATGAAGAGCATATATTTATGCTTTTATAAAATGCACTCAAAATTGTAATATTTTATTCTATAGATAAAAACAGTATAAATATTTTTGTGTTTACGGTGTAAATATGATTTTGTTTGAAAAATTTGCAACAGTCCGAAATTGTTTTAAAACTATTTTTATATACTACGTAAATTAAGCAGGTGCTCATACTAAACAATTCGACCAGAGTGGAATAAAATTTATTAAATATATTTAACCGATATATTTATTCCATCTTCCATACATATCTAATTATTTATGCATATGTTTAAAACAACATAAATATCAACATAGTATTATTGATTTAACACTTACTTCAGATAACTTGATTAATTTAATCTTACATAGAACCGCCAAACACAATATTAACACTTTTAAAAATATCACAAACTTCAAACAGATTTAGTTATGCACTAATACTTCAGTCCATGTGGCAACGAATTAAAAAAGTACTTAAAATGTTTGTGATTCAGAAGCAACACTAATATGTTTATCTTGGCTAAAGATTTTTTTAGTAAATATCTAACAAACCTAATTTCAAACCATTCAAAGGAAAATTTGTATTTTTTTATAATACGCCATCAATGTTGAAAAATCATAATTATTAGATTAATTTTATTTCTACAAATGAACATATTCCTTATTATTAATTGTAATATTAAACCTTCTGTTATATCAATTTCAATATCTGATGACAAAATATTTCAGTTCCACTGCTGATAATGCCCCATCTTGTATCATATAGAAATGATACTTATGTGCCTAACATGCCCAGGATGTTCTTGCCTACAATATTTCCTAATACCTCTTGAAATGCGCACTTTATGATTTCTCCCTTCAAAAAATTAAAACTACTATAAATCAATAAATGCTCATTTCTCAGTGTGGCTATGAACATGTGTTAACTGAGGTATTACTGCACTTACATGAAATATAAATCAAAATACTTATATTGTCAAAATCATAACTTTGTGTTAGTTACATTTTTCTCTAACATCATCAAAACACCCAAGTAAACTTGTTTCGTAAAAATGGAAGCACAATTTGAAGACTTAGTTTTTTTATTTTACTTTTTAAATTACATCTTACAAAACAATTAATGCCTGATCAGTTTATTGATCACTCTATGCTATTTTGATAAATTAATATGCTATTTGAGTGCTTATAATATTGAAAGCAAAAAATTCATGCATTTATCATAAAATATTAATAATCAATATTATTTTATACCATCAGATTAAATATTTCCGTGACTGCAAAGAGCATTGATGTAAATATAAAATATGGAAAGTCGCTTAAATTTAGTGCATTGTGTTTACACTTCATATGTGTAAAAAAATCTTTAGTCAATTGAAATTTGTATTTATATGAATACACACTTTTTTTACATTTAGGATGTATAGTCGCTTCATTATATTACTGTTTGATTAATATATTATATTACGGTAATAATGTATTTCTTATGAAAATCTGTGAATGTTTTGATCGCAGGCTTAAGACTAACTTTTTAATAAATGTAAGATGCTCGGTAAAACTTCCGTCAATTTGACATCAAAGAAGTTTAAATTTTAAAGACATTTCAAACTTCGGATTGTTGAATGTATGAAACAAATAGATTTTAAAAATTCTTCTAAGACTACAAAATACTTGTTCCATTAATTGATATAAAATAACAAGAACACCTGAAATCACTTCATGAGTGTAAAACCATAGTAATTATAAATGACATAGTTCCAATGTATCAAGGATTTTTATTTTGATGATAAAAATATAATTTCTAATCAAGCAACAACAAATTGTATGGCTGGATTTCTAATCAACTTTAATAATAGCAATAATAATATGAGACCAAATTAATTGCAAACTTTCTTGTGTTAATAATATAAATAAATCAGGAAATTCGATTACCGTTTTTTTATGCTAAAATAATTGAGTAGATTATGAATTACAATTGTTTCAAATTTAAACTGAAAAATTTCCTTTACTATGGTTTTCTACTCGATGATGATGATTGATGGTTTATATAACTATTAATAAAAATTAACTTATTGAATAAAAAATCGATCAAGCTAAAATTTTGTAAGAAAATATATTTTTAGTTTTAAAATTTCAATCCAAGATGAATAAATGAAGTTTTTCTGTTAACTGGTAAATATATAGATAATGACATGCATCATCATTAAAATTTATAAGTATGAAAGGGAATGGGCACAAGAAGACTGAGGCATGTCAGCAGCTTTGACAAAATCTGACAAATAGTTAATCTGTATTGCTAACATTAATTAACATCCATCCGCCTTCCACATATTTCTCAACCTTTTAAATGCCGGGAAGTATTCATATGCCGGAACCTGGATGGCCAGTACGTTTTAATTGCCCAACGAAAGTCTTTAAAATCAATATAGTGTCGATAGTTCTTGAAAATATAATATAATATTTCACCATGATTCCAAGTGATGTCACTGTGGGTTTAAAATATTGGATTATTTAAAACAGTCAAACTTGGCTAGATATCGAGTGTTAAAGTATAACGCGTAAACGCGCTCATTTTCCATAACCGCCCTGCTGTGCACGAGACTATGGAGCACCTTAACGCACTTATGACATAGAACCGGTGAATATTTTCATTATTTAATACCTCTTGCCTGGTGTTGGATAGTGAGTGACAAGTACTTTTGTTAGTTTATTTCTCCAAAGTTGCTTATTGCAAGATCTTCGTACTTTATATATTCTTCATAAAAACCCCTATGATTTCAATAAAATCAACAGAGATAAATTTTTGTAATATATCTAGGACTGGCATATACATCTGTGTATTTGTATAATATATGCATATTAGACAAAGTCAATCACTCATTTGAATGATGTTATTACAACTCGAAGGGGGATAGAGGAAGCATTTTTAGCAGCTATATACACCAATCAGTCATTAAATAATATTTGCCTGGATATATCATCTCATTAGTTTCTGCTATTTTCAATTATTTTATGTTACTTGACTTTTCATACATAATAAAGTTATTCATATAGCTAATTACAAAAATTATTTATGTAGCAGATTGTGCATAATTTTAATATAAAACATACATTTTTAACTGGACACCTGGGGAGCGGCGCCATAGCTATTGGTACAGTAAAACGAGAGTTAATAAAACATTTTCAGTTTCAAAAAAATCTTAACTGCGTGTTTTCTGTGATTGTATGTCATTCTATATAATTACTAATCTTGTATAACTTTCAATTCATACGTTTTCTTATAGTAAAAACATAGATGTTAAGAATTTTTTTAACATGTATTCCTTGCTTGTATTCTATTTTTTATTCTATAGTTGTGAATATCAACATTGTGAAATATTAGGTTTAAAAAAATTTGTATAGATTTGGCTTATAGATTATAGACTAGATGTAAAAAAAGATATTGTTGCCTTTTATAGTCTTAATTTCGCTGTGCATATGACTTAATAATACTGCATTTTATTTTCTTACCATATAATATTTCATACTACTAATGATAGCTATAATTAATAAGTACAATAAAATTAACTTTATGAAAAATAATATAACTAATGAATTTTAACTATGAAACATATATATTTTTATTTATTTTAATCCTATACAATAAATAATATTATAATACCATTATGATAAAATTAGTCATTAAACCTTTTTTTAAGCAAATGTTTTATCTTAATTCAACTAACATTTACCTGTTAGAATTCCATTTTACAATACTTAAAAACAATTCCAATTCGACAGATAATAATTATGATTGGTTGAACATCGATTGGTAGCTCATCTCTGTGATTGTATCTTTATATATAATTAGATGATGACATTTTAAGGTTTTTCCGTGCTATAAAAATCAAACTAATTATCAACCAATATTATTATTATATGTAGAATTCACAATGTGTCAATATGCTTTTACTATCTTTTTTTTTCACCGTCGATGATTTATATTTTACTAGAAAACACAATTATGGACACATCTTACTACAAACTTGAACTGGTAGCAACAAATACACTAAAACAATCAGAATAATAGTCATTTCTTCTAGTGACACGGATTGGTGTTAGGGGTACCACACTAATTTGCTGTTGCTGCTACATTTCAAAGATAAGTAATCAATTACCTTTAAATCCCTAAAACATTCAATTAATTTTAAATAATACTTCTCAATAGACAACAATGGCAATATATATACAGATTTGCAAAAGGTAAAACTCTTATCAAATTAAGATCGAGCTATGAAGAAATTTCTATTTTATAGTAAATATGAAATAATGAGAATTGTGTTCAATCATTTTCTGTAATTCGAACATTTGGAACCTGCAAATAATACATTCTATTGTACTGTAATATGACAGTTATATGATATGAGTCCTATTATAGTATCTGTTATTTACTAGAACTAGTTTGTAGTGATGAGTGGCCTTAGATATTTTATAAAATATCTTTGCAAAACATAGTTTTTATGATATTTAAATTCACCTAATGAGGTGCCTAGAATTTGATTTTTACTAGTCATTTTCTGCACAATCACAAATAATTAATCATTATATGGCACTGATCAATATTTATACTATCGATATACCATATAAAAGTTTTATTAATTATCTAACCGCACATACTTTAGCAATGATGTCAAATTTGAACTGTAATAAATGATTTTTTTTAATTCACTGAAAAGTTATGTAATTTTTCAGAGAACTTCTTATTTCAAGTGAATATCATTTAAACTATTTTTTAACCCAAGCTCATTTTATCAGCATACTTAATACGAAATATAGTATTAATTACAATATTTTTTATTAATAAGCATATATAATTTAATCATAGAATTTTATTGCAGTGTTTTGGTCGGTAAGAATGAAAACAGTATTTTATTTTATTCATTTGATAAATTTACCGCTTTGTTGTTACCTAGAAAAAATATCTGTTACGATACGTTTATACAATTAATTTCATTAAAATAATTCTATACTTAGTAAAAACAAACCCCCATTTTATAAACTTAGAAGGTTGCCAATAATGAAATTACCTTTTCGATTTCTTATTAAAGCAGTTTATATCGTTATCTGGAATTTTTAATGATATGAAAAAAAAGTTGGCAACCCTAAATTTCAGATAGTATTTTGTATCTTAAACTTAAACTTACCATGCAAGTATATCTTTATGAATAATCTAATAAAACTCGATAGCATTGTTTGAAGAATGATTTTCAATATTGTGAATTCTGTAAAATTGAAATCCATCTGCTAAAGTAAACAGCCAACTGATTATAAACACTGCTCAAGTAAAGGCAAGTTCTTAGCTGATTTAACAGAATTCAAATATAACTACAGAGTGTATTTTTTGGCTTTATAAAAACTTTTATAAATTATATTCAATCTTCGCTTATCTCTGTTAGCATATAATTTCTTTTGCGACAATTACAAATGAGTATCAATTGAGAATTTTTTTTTAAATAATATATGTTTTCAAAATATGAGTGAAATTCATATGACAATGACTTTTATGTTCGATAATACAAATCTGTAACTTGTTACAATGTATGAAATGTAATAAATTTGTATTTTTTACACATAATTTTTATGAAAATCTTCTTGGTATTCATATATATTTTATGTTTATCTTACGAAAGTGTGTTTCCTGTGTACTTAATTTTACTGTTTTTAGTATCCTACTTTACTGTCAACAATGTAAATATACGAAAACCAATTTATTCGTTTTTTTTTCATTCCCACCAATTTATATTTTCCATATGAGCTTCAAACCTCACATAGCACGGATACGATGTTTTTCTGGAACCATATGACTGTTACACAAGGCTTTTTTTCAAATCCCGAAAAAACTATTTTTCCTCTTGAGATCTCTGCATCATATTGTACTATAATAAAAATAAAACTATATACTAACAAAAAATTAAGTCCTGTGCTATTTACTTATGTTCTTCATCCCATGCATATTTGGATTGTGCTATTTCTACTTTCATCCAATCTGGTAGCTAGAAAAAAACAAAGAAATTAATCATTTGACAAGGGACTGTTACAGACCCTTTGGACCCAAACATGATATGTTTACAAAAGCAGCATGGGCATTGTGAAGATTGCAACTCTACCATTAATCAGGGAAACTGGGCATAAAAATGACCATAACTAAAGATAAACAAACTACATTAATTACATATTTTAACCAATCTGTATGTATAATATCACTACTGTGTTCTATGGAGGATGTAATTGAATGTTTATCTTTACTAAAAAATTTACTCACCGGTCCGATCGAATCGTAATCTTGTAATGAATTTTCATTTTCTGGTAATTCTATTGACCTATCCATTTCTTTCTGTGATGATTTTGCCAATGGTACTGTAGTTTGTACAAGTATCAAAATACTATGTTGAAGAGGATAAATGCCATCTAATATTAAGATAGATCCACTTTCTATTTGTTCACTTGATGAGTAAAGGCTACAAAATAAAGATGAAATTTCTCTTGATAAAGTTGATAACATCAGCCTCAATATAATTGTATCACGCGACTCATGGTTATTACAGTAATGTTATAAAAAAAGTTTTTTTAATATTATACATATCAATTTTTTTTTTAACAAACCCTATTAGTGTTATTGGTTTAACTATGGTTTCGGGCAAGTAAGTTGACATGAGATAGCTGGTGAACAAACTCGTACTACTCCCATCAAGTTGCTCCAACTGTAAATAAAAAAAATTATATTGATTAAATAAAACTGCAAGATTTATCTTGACAGATGATTTTTCAGACGGGCTGATCTAATCTTAGATTTAAGTATAATAATTATATTTATTTTTTACATAACTATTACTCACAGTCCCAAGCTATTTATAAGCATGCACTTATTCACTCATGTACTAAGCAGTAGAGTGGTGGGGCCAGGGCGCTGTCCTACCACTTTTTTGAAACATATTTGACAAATATCTTGATTTAAGTGTTTATTAAAAAAAATACTTTACTGAAAGTCTGTCCACGTGTTTTCGTATGCGTCATACTAAGAATGATTTAAATTTATTTACCGATAGATGAAAATACGCAAGTTCATAATAATTATAAATGTATGTATTATTATTTTGGTAGTGCTTGATAGATGCAATCTTTCATCAAACATAGGAATAAAAATACATTAAAAATTTTCGACTTTTTTATGAACACGTCGATATTTTACTATGCATGTTCAAACCATGAGTCTGTTAGTAGATTTTTTGTTCGTTGTTTTGACAACCAATAAATAAAAAAGAATACGCAATAGAATATACAGCGTAAACATATTTATATATAAATATATACAATTCTAAATCTAACAAACTTATCCTAAAAATTATATCTTTCTCGCGCTCGTACAAGAAACAAAGATATTACATAGTATGTCTATACAGTGAACTCTTTTAAACATAGCTAGCTATAAAATTTCATTTCGATAATATCCACTGGCTTAAAAGTTACATAGATTATACCAAATCTTTGCTTTCTACAGATTATACATATTTTCCAAAATGTGTTCGCATTTTTTGCGAAATTCGCCTGAACTCTAGGCGAAGTTTAGCGCAAAATAGTGCGGACCGTAATCAGACCAAACGTAAAAAGTGGGGGCTTAAAATTTAACCACTGCTACCAAGGTAACAAAAAGTTATCATTTAACTTAAAACTAATCATCATCCTCCACTAGATACACATCCATACAAAGATATTTTTATGGAAAATGTGTTCTTCTTCTTCTTCCATGTTCGCTCCCTAAGTGGGGCATATGGACACCACGTGCCGCTTCCAAGAATCTCTGTCGCCCACCAGTATTCTTGCGTCCTCCCAGGTCATACCCGC
>JAGVSQ010007508.1:0-15259 GCA_022683975.1 Rhyacophila evoluta
GAGAGCAATGGTGATGTTTAACGAGATTGCCTCAGATATTGATATATTCCACCTAGGTATGAGCGAGATTAGATGGATGCTATTATATAAATTATTAGAATAGAGTCTGTCTAATTTGGTACACACTTTCTTACCTACAACATATTGCAAAATCCTTTTTTTTAAATTTATGTCCGCTAATTGATTAAATGACTAACTTGTATTATCTTCATATATAAGTAAACGTGTTATGATAAATATAATGTTTTAAGACATTTCTTATATGGTTTTTAACATGTATACATTTATTTTCTTTAAGAAATCAATACAGTTAAGTATATATGTACAGTTAATACCGGAAGGCAGATGATATTAATTTATAAAACCGAAGATTGTCTTGTTCATTATTTGGTTCGCATATAAAGTTCACGTGCACTTATTTCTCATAGCCCCTGTATTTTATGTTATGGATCTATATAATTACATAATATCAGACATTCTGTAAACATTCAAGTGAAATCGCTCGAAATGTGTATACTTTGTGCGACATAAAAATATATGTCCCATAAAAAGCTGAGCATATCAATTAATTCGAAGCTTTCGTTGGGTCTCGCCGTTACGCGCAGTTACGTGAAAGTTCACAAGAAGTGATCGTTTTAAAATTGTAGTCTTATTGTGGGTTTAGCACAATATACAATATACATATTTATCTTTTTTATCATGTTCGCTCCAAAAGTAGAACAAATGGTTATGCAAAATATGAGAAATGTCCGTTCCGAAAGTGGAGTATATGGATATCCGCGATGTGTAGACATGTTTTGATAAATTATTTTGCGCTTGAATTGGTTATCAGGCGATTGATTAACCCCATGGACGAACACCTAGTTCTGCATTTTCGGAATTTAAATCCGGCAGACATTACGACAAGCATTATATTATTAATAATTCGATAATTGTATTTTAGTTCGTCGAAGTAAAAAATAAAATTATGGTGTTTATAACTATACTAGCTGAGGCACCAGGCGTTGCCAAAGAAAACTTCATACTATATGTGTGACAAAACCGAGGGTTTTTTTCAAAGGGGGAAAGACTTATATTTTTCGGGAGAAAAGTAGCCCATGACCTTCTCCTGGATGAGATGAGTATTCTTGGAAAGTTTGGCTTCATTAGCACGTACTCTGTTAAAATGAATAACGAAGAGATAAATAGACAAATATATAGATATGATAAAATACATGTAATAAAATGTAGTGTATATAAAGCACTTACGTATATGAAAATAAAACTTTATAGGTATTAGATAAATACACAAATATAGTCAAGGCTGAAATGTTGGCTTCAAGGGTCACCAAGTAAATTATTTCAAATAATGAAAATACAATATGTTTTGATGTACTAAAAATAGATTAATAATACATTATATTGAATTTAAGGTTTTCAGTTTGTAATATAAAGTTAATACCATTGATAACTACTATTGAAACGCTTTCGAAATAGCCCCATATTCAGTTAAATGGGAAGCGATATCCGCAAACCCCATTTCAATGCATTCGTAGGTATAGACGAATAGCTATTATGGCTACCGCATGATTAAATTTGTAAAGACTTGTAACAACAAACGGAACTAATCGAAAAAGAAACATTTCTGTTTCGGAAGTTTGTGCTGAAATAAAGAGATGGAACGTTTATCGACAGAAGCTTTGAAAGCTTACCATACAACAGTGGATTTTATCTGAAGAAATAATGACGATAATAAAAAGAATTATCTATATTGATGACTCAAAATTCTATTTAGCTTTAGTTTAGTCATATAAAATCTCCATTTAGTTGTGATCTTGGAAAGTATCATCTAGTAACGGATGTTAAGAACGGTCACATCCTCAGTTACTGGACGATTAGGTTTGCCGAAGTTAAATCGGTCGTTTGTGCATTAAATGGATAGTATGTTTGTGAAACTCGTCTATGTACTGGATATGGATACATAAAATTATCATTTTAGTTAGGTTTATATACGTCAATCGGTAATAAGATATGAGTGAAGGATGGTATTAAAAAAGATATGTTGTATCTTGTATATCTATGACTCGGATAGATAAACATGCTAGTAGGTAGAATACCATTGAATCTCAAAGAAAACCTAGGCTACGAGTGCAAATTAAAGTCTATTAGGAGTATTATTAGATTAGATTGATATCAAATATTCATAATGATATTTCAAAAATAGTGTAGCTGTATAAATGTCAATTTTTTGATGCTTGATAGTCAGTGGGATGGATACATTTTTTTATATTTATGTATCTCCAAAGAATATATTAATAATAAGAATAAGAAATAAATAAACGTAATCGTTGACTTGATTGTATTTCTTTTAAAATTATATGAAAATATAAATTTCGTATTATATGATACATAAATGCATATGAATACTTTAATACTGAGGTATAGCATAACTATAGAAGGAGTATATGAACAACTATATTGATGAATAAAGTAACATGTAAAAACGCGCAAACAACAATCACGTCATGCTAAGATTATTTAGTAAAAATGAATTAGATCCATATATTTAGGATGCATCATACCAGGTTTGCTCCGAAAATGAAGCATATGTTTTTACACAATATGAAGATATCCACTCCGAATGTGTAGTATATTGATCTCCGCAATATGAAAACATGTGAGTATTTTTCACATGAATTGTTTATCAGATTTGCCCAACCCAATAGGCTGTATTTTTGGATTCTTAAAAATCCAACAGATGTGGAAATCGAATTCAAATTTCCGGACTGTTCAGAGTGCACGATATCCTCTACGACAAAGGCTCTCATTTTTTTTTCATTGCGGTACTCTGTCGAATTAAAAAATATCGCGGCACCCTTTAAGCGGTTTGAATACTTTGAAAAGGAAGAAAAAAACTGCAAAAACTTATTTTGATTATTGCCACGGTACCCAGTTTGAGAATCTAGGGCCTATGGTGCTAAGGAGACATTAATATTATAATTATTTCAAATTTAAACCATACTATAGTAGAATCATATAATAATGGCTATTTGATTTGATATTGATAATATTAGAATTAAAAAGTACAAATCTAAGTGAATAAAATCCCTTGATTTATGCGCTATTGTATATTCTTTCATATTGTACTGTGTTGTATAGTCGTATAGAAAGGGATGCTGGATGGATCACCCGTTAATATGTTTAGACTGGTAGAACCACTTAGGGATATTGTGTTTGGCATTGTTAAATGACCGCAAGGGTCACGGAACATTGAAAATTAGATGGAGTGCGTCCCATTCTGTGGAACGTGCCCACAATGATTTACTGGGGCAGATCTGTTTCGGTATCCAGCTCGTTAAAAAGCGATTCATGAAATTAATTTTTAAATTATAATAATTTGCTATTCAAGACTTTTTAAAAATATATATGAAAATATAAATTTTACTTGAAATCTCATTATATGACAACACAAAAATGTGCACATACCATATAATATCGAGCTATCCAATGTGACAATTTTATCAAAACGGTATTCTTGTATTTTCTCTTTCTTCATACCAGACTGCATTCTTTATACCATTGTTTAGTAAAGAACTCAATGTACAAAGCAACTTAATTAAAGTATAATACATATAAATATGTAAAGAATATAAAAGCCTTCAATGTATTGTGATACTACATATTACAATGAGATGCACCTAAACGACTGTAAAGATAATGAAATAATAAGTGATAATAACTTGGGAAAAAAATTTAAATCAGCTGGCAGTATTGAATTCTATCATAGTTGACTAATCAATTTCAAGAATAGAAAATCTTAAATTTGATAAAAAAATAATGTAAAGCTACAAAAAGAAGATTCAAATTTATATGGTGTTATGTTTCTCATTATTTTCGATTCGAGTTTGATATTTTCACATCTTAAGACAATTAATATGGGAGGTGACATATTAAGTTTTATTTCTGTAGAATATATAATAAGTATTATAGTTTCCCGGTAGCGTAGACGTTAACGTGCACGCCTCCTGGAAATGCGATTGATTTCCACATTAAGCAAATCTTAAAATTCAGAACTGGATGCCCATTGGCTTGAGAGATTGTCTCACAAACAGTTCTCGTGAAAAATAAGCTGTCACATTACAGAGATGCATATACTCTACATTCGGAGTGAACATCTTCACACTGTGTAGATCCACATGATTCACTTTCGGAGCGAATATGGTATATATATATGGAAATTGATCAATTCTTACTTTGTAGTTTAGAAAATGGTATGATAACTGTTGGTTTAGATGGCTTAGTCCAAATAATAAAAAACATAAAAACAATTATTATTATATCAACTAATATAATAATTAGGCATTTATATTTTTGTTGCCTCGATGGCTTATTGTTAAGTGTGTACGCTTTAGTGTTGGATATCGTGAGTTTCAAATACCACAGTTGCGCGAAGGTTATTAAAAATTCAAAGGCGGAGGACTGGATAACGAAATGATTACCTGTAATCTTCAATGATAAATATTTACACTGATGATTCATATGCTCTAAATTCCGAGTGATAGGTATTATAGCTAAATTATGTTAAAAGTTATTTTATAGGGCTTAAAAGTAAACGATGTGAACCCTCAATTTTGAACATTGATTGATATCTTCGTACGAAGGTAGATATACAAAAAATAGTTAATATATATTTTTATGTGTTATTCATAATCGTATGTATGAATATAAAGTCTCTGATTTATGCTATAACAAAATATCAAATCCTTTTGCTGACTTTATATGTTTTCCGTTATAATTTTTTTTCCAGTTTCATTTTATTTTCTTTTTTTTTGACGTCAGTTATCGAAAAGATTTATGGGAAAAGTCGGCGACGAAAAGTTTAGCCATGAAAAATGAAATGCTAGCAATAAATCTAAAAACAGCGCAGGTCGCAAGAGACACTAGATATGTAAAGTTTTTTTATTTGTCTAAATCAGGGGTCCTTAATATTTTGCACCCGATGATCAAACGTGAAATAGGGATGGACATATATTTTATTTAAAATATCCATTGCAATTTCTGATGCAAGTATTGTCCACGTAGTTTATTTTTTTTTATAAAATATGTAAGATCGCACCGCGAGCGAAAATGTCTCCTCTCAATAATGCCAGATATTAAGAAGCTTTAGTTAATTAGAATACGATTTACGCACACTCAGATGCACACCAGCAGCTCCTGGTATATTTTTTGCACTTTGAAAAGTGCTTCATGTTCATTACGATACGAGAATATACTAATATATCTGACGTAAATACGTACACTGCAAGAATTGTTATTGTCCTATACCTATACGTATGTGTTGAAAAATACTTGTAATGCCATGTGAAATGTTTCTGTTGCAAGCATTGAAATTGATTTATAATATTTTAAAAATAATAAGTAAAGAAAAATTTATGTTGTAATGCATTTATTGAATAAAAAAATTAAATATGTGAATGCCTAGGAGCTTTAAGTTATCAACCCCTGTGTTTATAGGTTATACGATATTGATCAAACATTCACCTCCTGGCTGAAGTATTATCTATGTGTCATACAAAGGAGAAATACAAAAACAATGTCTTGTCGGGGTTTAACATTTGAAATGTATTATTGGCTACACTGTAACATTGTATTAAAAAAACAGCAATAAGCTTTCAGAATTCTCATGACGAGAGCTTTTCAAGTTCTTAAACCGTCTTGGACTTCATTCGATGTATTATCATTATATATTTTGAAAAAAAAGATAATTTTAAATTATTTACTTTGTGAAATAGATGAATATATCTAGTGTGGAAAAGAAAAAGGATGTAACTCACACATTTTTTTTTTACAGCATACATTTTTAATAATTTTGGGCCAAAGTCAAAACATTAAAAGGTACAACCATGAAGTGGTATTTTATGTACTCACTATGATATTAATTAAACATATTATTTAAGAAAACTCAATGCAATTGACGAGGTGAAATCGCTTTTTCGAAGTCGCAAATTTCACTGACTATCCTTTTTACAAACTTAAAAGCTAACATTGATTCCTTTTGAAAAAATGTGTATTAATTTATATACATTGCGATTATCAAATAAAATTTATTTTAAAATAACTGAGAGTTACGTTCTTCTTCCTTCCTACGGTCGATATCACTGATAAATTAAAGTAGAATTTTAATTGGTAGAAATCATTTATATAATACAAACAAAATGTTTTAAAATCCAGAAAATCTACTTAAATGTATAAAATAATTAATATATTAAGTTAATTGATTACAATTAACAAGTGCACAGAATTTTTCATTGAAAAAATTGAGGGTGACCAACCATATGGACACCAGTAAAATTTAATGTTAAATATATATTTTTTTCTATAATTTATGTTTAAGTATTTAGAAATGTAAATTTCAGAGGGATATCTTTATAACAGAAATAATCCTGTATGTGATGAATTAAAAAATATTTTAAATTCAATGGTATTTGTCAAAACTGCATAAATAATAAAAATAAAATATTTCAGTAATTTGTACATCTTAACACCCGCAGTGCATGCGAGTGATATTATAATTGCCCACATTTTGTTTTCACGTTTACGTTGAATGCATCCAAAAGCATGGCTTGTGTCAAGATAATCATTTTTATCATGTCTACCGGCAATATGAACTGCTAACACTTTACAAAAAAAATACGCAAATCATGCATCAAATATTTCTCGCTTCCATCGTGAAAATTTTTGTTAATTAATCTGTCATTGCTTGCATCCAAAGATTTAAGCATATTTAAATGTCTAATATAATTGTGATGTTTTTTAAATATTTATTTAAGCATTATGTATTTAAAACATTCTGACAAAGTTTTAGGAGTGTTTATTTTATTTATATTTTTTTATATCATTCCCATGCATTGTGTATTTCAAATATAATATTACTTAGTTACATCTAAGAACTGAGTTAAAAAGTAAAAACCTACTTCATACTTTAATTGAATAATTATTCAAAAAGATAAACGTTTTTATGTTTTTAAGTTATTCCAAAGTATTCTTTATGAATTATTAACACAGCGATCTTTTATCTTTCAACGCTCGAGAGTGAGTTAAGTAAAACTGGATTCTTGCAGGCGCAGTACAGAATAATGCATGGAACTGGTATTTTAACACTTTGTTGAACAAACCGGAAGTTCGATATTAAAAAACCTACAACAGCTGTATATTAAATAGTGTGTTTAAAGTGAAATATAGAATACTCACTTATCTATCCAATTATATCGAAAAATGCCCTTTGATTATTGCGTTGATAACGTATTGTGGTGTCTAAAGATGCGTCCGGTTTATTTCACTTTGCTAAATGTCATATGTGAGTTGCTTTAAAAAGTTGTTCAACCTTATCTCAGTTATAAAATGAGAAAGACTAACTAACATTTTATTTTATAAAGTTTCATTACAACAAAACTCGGTAATAGTATGGCTTAGTTATTTAGAATAGTGATAATGCAAACTCTACTGTACACCAACAAAGCCTTTGAACATTTGCTACTGGGACATTTCTGGCACCAAAAAGATCGTTTCACCTACGTTACGCCACGGTATAAGCCAGCATAACGGGTGTGAAGATTCAGCGAGTATTGGAGAGGTAGCGAGGAGTTATTATTGTATAAGTAGCCAGTGGGTTAGTGTCAGCGTTTTGGAGCAGGGGATTGGAAGTACTATTCCCATGGCTGTTGGATTTAAATAAATTAGAGACGTAAGACTGAATGCCCAATTGGTTTAAAAAACTGGCTGATAATCAATTATCGTAAAATAATATAAATCTTGACGATGCGAAATCTAAATACTCCATTTCTGGACTGCTCGTCGTTAGACTGTTGAGATCCATATGATCCTCTTTTGGAGTGGACATGGTATAATATAAATATACATATATAAATATTTATAATACATAATTTAATATTGTTTCAATATGGTAAGATTACAATACGAAATGATAATTATAGAAGAATATATGCTAGGGGGATTAAATATTGTCTTATTTATACGTTTCATATTTGATGTATTTTGAAAAAGAAATCTGTGTAATAAATCCGGTTGTGTTGCCAGTACAAAATAATTGCAAACAAAACAACATTTCTCTTATCGTAACGAGCATCTGATTCGTTTAAAATAACATCTTAATCTGAAGAAATCGCTACCGTATGAAAATTAAATATACGCACGTTGAAATATAATTATAATTTTAAAGATTTAAAATCAGTCAGTCGAAACGCACGTGCTATTTTTCTTTTCGCAAAAAAAACATACAAACCGTAAAGGTGCATATGCAAACAAAACGCCTGTTAGATTGGCTGCACTTATTCCTTATTATTTTATACGCAGTACTAAAGTAATTTATCTATTTCATCAATGGCGTATCCATAAAATGTGTTAGTTAAAAATTAAATACATTGTTTTATTTTACCTATTTTCGATAACACTGCAAATGATGAAATCTATTATTTTAGTAATCAAAGTAATTTCATATCGCAGGTAAGAAAGAGAAAATGTAAGATATTTGTTTTAATTTTAGTGATTTGTGAATACATTCAGCTTTAATTCAAGTATACATATATACAGTTTCAGATATATAGTAAAAAAAATAATGTCTATGAATTGTGTTTTATATCATATTTTATACATAACGAGCTAAATTTATTTAAAATTATTAAGGATTTGTTTTTATAGTAAAAAACTATCAAAGTTTGTGCATATATTTATGTGTGATGCACACAAAAATACACAACATTTATAATGTATAAGGATATTAATATACGTTTTGTGACAATAGTTGATAGTATATTGTTTTGTATCATTGTGGTTATGAGAATTAATATATATTTTGTGCATATTTTCAGTGTAACATGCGTTTGATATGAAACATATCTTTACATATAATTGACTCCAGATGTTATGTTTATCCATACAAATAAGTAGAAAAAATAATTCGAACGAAATCTGTGTATTTACAGTCGATGTTATATCGATAAATTTCATCACAACTACTTTTAAAAAGTTGATTTTTTCACGTACAAACCTATTGTTGCCAGAATATATATTTTACCTGTGTTTTTTTTTATTGTTTTCATTTTACAAAAAGTCTAGTTTTATTAAGTCTTAAAATAATGCGATAATTTTTTTGCAAAACGTTTAAATTTAATAATCGATCTCATCTTATTAGGGCACGCCACTGTAGTTTATCGTAAAAAAATAACTACTACATACGGCATGTCTGTTTTATATGAGTAAACTTCCTCTGGGTCTCTAGTAAGTATGCAATAAGTATGAGATACAATCAGTATTGGCAGTTGTTTGTAACCTTTTCACTCTATAATGGAATGTGAGCAATGTTGTTATTCCAATGAAATATCAAAGAGTATTTTAAAACTTATCAAACTTATTCATCGTAAAAATAAGCCCCATTAACCGCTACTAAAATTTCGTGACAATACTAATAATCAATTATGCACTCCTTTCATATGACGAGTATTTATTCAAATATCTTTAGTTCATGCGCATAATTATATATTTCCATTTGTGTTGCTATTTCATCATATCAGTTCCAAATGTAGGGCATATGGATCTCCACATTGCGAAGATGTACATTCCAGAACTGTAGTATAAAAAAATATATGACGCAAATTTATGTATTTGGCCTTTATTGAGTTGCCTGTCCACATTTTGCTGCACACGTGAGTACAGTAGAAGTGCATTGATTAAATACTTGCTTGAGAATTTTCGTATGAAAAGATGTCTTTAATAATATCGTGATCAGGGGCGATCCGCGTCGCTGTGCAAACTTTAAATCGCACAGGGGCGCTTACATACGATGGGCGCATTTGTGCAATATTTGCATAATTAACACAAGTATAAATATTTCTATTATTATCTAGTAAAAATATAATAAATACTACTAAAGTACCTAGAAAGTTGTGTACATGTTTTAAATCAGTAAACATATGTAATCTTCCTGGTAGTGTAGTTGATAGCGTGCGCGCTTAGCAATGCAAGGAATACGAGTTCGATTCCCTATCTGTGGGATTTAAAAAATCCGAAAATGCAAGACTGGATGCCCATTGGGTTGAACACTTGTTTGACTAACAATTCTCGCGAAAAATAATCTGTCAAGACGTTTTCAAATTATGGAGATCCATATACTCCCCTTCCAAAGTGGATTCTTCATTCTGTGTAGATCCGTACGCTGCACTTTGGGAGCAAACATGGTATAAGAAAAATATGTAAACACCTGGCTGGCCAAAACTTTCTTGAGATGGGCGCTTCTTACCCATAACGCAGCACTCATCAAATGGTCCAAAATAAGCTATATACCTTTTTTATGTCCCTAATATTTTCCGCTAGAAAACGGTTATCTTTGAGAATACAGCTGTGCCTCCTTCAATCGTTCGTCGATTGCCAAACGCAGTTAGCCCAAAGCTAATCATAAGTTAACCACGATCAAGATCGCACAATGGCATAAGTAATGAAATTTTATGAAAATCAAGTAAGATTAAAAAAAACAGTTTTAGTAAAATTATGATGCGCCTGAATCAAATTTTAATATGAATAATCTGTGTGTCCATAGAACAGTTATCATAGATCATAACAAAGTTAAGTCTATTTTAATAATGTTTCTTCCAGTTCATGTAATATTAAATCTCAATAAATACTACTAATAAATCAGCGTGTGCTAAGAGCGATCTAATTTAAAAACGTTTTAAAACATTATAAATCATAATTATCTAAGACTAGAACGCTAAGTATTCCATACGTAATAGATTTCCAGCACAAACTTGACATTTGTGCGTGCGACTGAAAACGGCAAGTAAATTGCGCGAGTAATAATTATTGCCTTACATTGCCCTACTGTAAGTTACGTAAGAAAAACAGTTGCAATCAATTCACACACGCACCTTTTACGGGATCACTTCAACGTCATTTTCCCATCAAGTTTCATGCACAAAACAATTACGTTTCATGCATATCATAATAAAGTTTTATGCATACAAACTTACTTTCATGCGGTTTTATTCTAAATATACTGCTGAACATATTTCCCTTTACTGCACCGTGTCGCATATATGTGACATATAAGTGTCATCCATGTAAATGATCTTTTACTATATTTTTTGATGCTTAGACAATAAACATTTTACCTTGCCGACGTAATTTGCATATTTAAATTTTTAACACAACTTTTGGGCCTGCTGAATGGTGACGCATATAAAGGACATTTAGATTTTATTAGATTTTATTTATATATTTTTTAAAAAGAATTTAATTTTTCAAATTATTTTTCTCTCATTCACAAACCGTTTCAACACATCAAAAATCTTGCAGTAAAATATTAAGCTAGGCGTTATAGCTGGACTATCTCATAATAATACAATACAAATCACATAGAAAATTAATGAATTTTAAAGAATGATAACAGAGACTATATTATTTTTAATTATTAATTTCGAATCCCACAGTCGTAAAATTAAAAAAAAAAAAACAAATGAAACAATACAAGTTCGTTTGATTATTATTTTAAGCAATTCACTCCGAAAGTGGAATATATTGATCTTTACCATGTGAAAACATGTCTTGAAAGATTATTTTTTACAAGAATTGCTTGTAAGTGAGACACTTGCTTAAGCCAATGGCGATATTTTAAAAAATCTGGCAGATGTATGAATCAAACCCGCATTCCTTGGACGGTAGACGCGCACATTAATTTCTGTGCCACCAGGGAGGCATCATCAAAATTCTTTTAAAATGTTATCAAGAATATTTACCATTTGTATGTAGCTTACAGATATTATTTTGAAGAATACTTAAGGCCCATAGTTCATAAAGATCCGATAAACTAGAATTATGTTAACTTATTGATAATATTTAACTATTATTGATTAACAGAATAAAGAGTTGATTAATTTAATTGAAAACTGCACATGAAAGGTATTGAAAATTATAACGTGAGCAGATAATGATATTATGAAAATCTCAACTCAGTTCAACATCGATATTGCAATATAATATTCCAACCTCGGTTTCTCTGCTGTATAAAAAGCCTATGATTGTTTGCATATAATAGGAATAATTTAAAAATCCTAGAAAACGATGAAAATTGTGTATAATCAATGAAAAAATATATTATTTATGCAAGTAGGTCGAGTGTGAGTGGAACATCGACCTTCAAAGGCGTGGAGTGGCCAACGATTGAGAATTTTCTCTATTGTTAAACATCGACCATAGACGTCTTAATCATAGCTTTGAAAAGCTTCATTACTCTTAGTAACAACGCCTAGCGGAAAGATACTAGCTATAAGGGAGGCCAGGCCAGGGGCAGAGGAAGTAAATTACTAAAGATAGGACAGTCTTCATATATTTCTATCTACATCTTGCAAACATGATGTAATCATGTAACATTATTCAACTATATTTTTGTATGTATGATATTTAAGGACATGCGTAAAATTTTGTATTCTTCACACGTTTTACTTAGAATGAGTATTGAAAAAATGGTTTAAATATTAAACGCAAATTGGTTCTACTCGCTATTTTCATATTGCAGAGGTATACACGTAATGACCGTGATATTTGAAGCAAATAGTAGAATCTGGCAAAATATTGTCAGCGTAAAATCACGAATATATAAAATTATTTGTGGAAGTATTATGAAGTGAAAGAAGCAAGTATTTTAATCGTCAAACAATCTTCTGTGGTTGATTAGTGAACACGTGCGGTATGATGCTGGAGGTCGCGTGGTATAATCTCGCAATTGTATGACTATTTCAAAAATTGACAAAGCTAAGTCTTCACATTGCAAATATCTAAAATACATGCTTTACTTTCGGAATGTACACGAATTAAAATAATAATAGTCTCGCTATTATAAATATTATAGTAGGATACTCGTCTCCAGTAGCCGAGACGTTAGTGTACGCGCTTCTGAGTCGTAGATTACGAGTTTGATTCCTACAGCGGCTGGATTAAAATAATTCAAAAATGGACTGGCTGCCCGATGAGTTCAATCGAAATTTACATTTTTAAAATTGTTATTTAAATTCTCCTTTGATGTAAATTCATTAAATATTTAAACTTTGTCTTAACAAACTCATTGATGATATTTTGAAATATCCACGAGTTTTTTTACGTATTTTTGTTAAAGAAAAGTAATGGTATTTTGATTTGTTGTACAGTTTCATTAGAATTTAATACGGTAAATCATTGATCCCACGTGATTGCGATTAAGACTTATCCGAAAATAAGGGTTATATTTCATGCAGTTAATTGTAGAAAAGAAACGTGCGCCGATAACGGTTTCACAAGGAGATAATTAAAATATCGAATCTCTTTTAGGCACCTTTAACAAGCGAGCAAGGTATGTGTATTTAAATTAGAAAATACGAGGCGCCGACATGCTTGAAGATTTATGATCATTAGCTGTAAAATGCCTCAATGGGCGCAGACGTCCGAGACTCGAGTAAATAATATTATTATGAATACGTATAACAGAGGTGGGAGAAAAACCAATATTTGTAAAAGATTTCGGCGTTCGTGGGTCAGGAGTCAGGCACTCTGTGTGAATTTATCGAAATTGAATCCTTTGCTTTGTAACTATGATCATTTTATACGAAAGCGAGATGATGTATTGATGTATATAAATTGAACAATATATTTAATATTTATTCCATCTGTTTTTATCATATTGAATAAATAAAAAAAGCGATCGAAAGTGTATCAATAAAACAATTTTTTTATGAAATTTATGTCAGACGATCATGCAAATTAACCATAATATATAATTCATTTTTGTTTGTTGTCTTTGCACGATTTATATAATTAACAGTGTGATTCTCTAAAATAAAAAATATAAAACCCCAGAAATACGAAATATAAATAAATAAAAACAGACGTATTATAATTTCGAGGACAGTAATTAATTAAGAATTATACATCACTAATAAAAGTTTATTAACTTGACAGAAATTTGTTTAGTTAATATAAACTATATTAAGCTTTTAAAATAAAATTACAATATTCTGCAATGTTTTTTCAAATGTTGCCACTAATATCGAAATAAACAAATTTAAAGTAAAAAACGTGGGTAATATGAGATATTCATATCGTTATTTTCGTACTGTGTTTAGATGCAGTGCGACTATAGTTACATAAGGTATTAATTGCTTTAAATAATGCGAGTATAGTAATATTATTAATCTTAAAATCATACTTGACAATAAATTACTAGATGAAAATTATGACAGATGTAAACAAAAGAGGTTGAGAAAGATTTTATTACTGATTTTATATTGTTATAAAAGATGTAATTATTGTTAGATTCGATTTAATATGTGAAGAATATCTAATAAAATTGTCGGTTCAACCGTAACTGTTCCATGTTGATCCTTTATCATTACATAAGATGTGTCCAAATGATTTCTTTGTTAGAATTCAGTTTCATAATCCAAATGATAGCTTTGATGTGACACATAGACGGGTGAATTTTGTTTTCTGTTATGCCGTCTTCTCATAAACAATGCCCGGCTCTGACAAGAGTTTTGACGTAAGTCCAGCTCACCAATCATCGTAATTACACCTTTCAAATATCACATATCAACAAACACAAAAAAATGTACGCCGAAATTTCATAGTAAAGAAACATTTCATCATATTATATTGTAATTATCATACAGACGAATCTTTTAAAATGAACTAGAATTAACAATATTAACCGAGAGACAAAGAAATACTTACATAACATATGTATGTATATATATCGACCGTAGAAAGGCAAAAGGATGTCTTTTTTAGATTAGAGAATTAGAAAGTAAATTATTCTGCCAAGTTAATGCTCATGAAAGTTTCATATCAAAATGATATGAGCTGCAAATACCGAATTAGTTTCTAAATTAAGTGTAAAAAATTGAAAAACGAGAGCCTGCGAAATTTGCGACCAAAGAAAGGGACTTCTAACGTATTAAATTAATATCAGATTGAGTAAATATAACACCAGTTTTAGTTTTCATGTGCTTTAATGGTGGGCATGTTTAGTATTTTGATTTTGCCCCAAAATCATAATTAAAATTTAATGATTTTTGTGCTTCCTATAAAATTTGTTCAGTGTGGGCTACGTCCTTATCCTTTTCTTTAGTCCTAAGTTTCCCAAACTTTTCTGCAATGGAACACTTTGCAAGTCCGAAAATTTTAACTCAGCTTATTTTTTTAGGTTGGGTAATTCTTACTAGTAAGAAGATCTTTAAAT